>DWPA01000148.1:0-32318 GCA_018251375.1 Calpodes ethlius
CCGAGAACAAATATTTATCTGTCACATTAATATCTGCCCCGGCCGGGAATCGAACCCAGGACCCCTCGCTTCGCAGGCCGGTTCACTACCAACTAGGCTACGGGGCCGTCACTCGTGATATATTTATTTTACATATGAAACAATACTTGAGATCCTACTTTTGAACATAAAATGTTCTGAATGTGCTATCACTTCGACAAAGTGACGTGTTAATGAGGAGAAGAAATGGCGGAAGAAGCTTCTATACAAACAAATACTGTTGGATCTATGAGTGGGTACTTATTTAATCACGGTGAGGGCGAATATTACTGATAAAAATGCATAAAGGGCCATGAAAGTTGGTAGACTAAGTCGTTAGTACTAAAAAACCTCATTTAAAATGTATGAAATCGGCACGAAGAAAAGAAGGAGGGTCTCTCCCTCGGGACACAGAGGTACGCAGCAAATAGCAGTAAGCTCGTAAGGGCGGGGATTTGTCACGATATTTACTTATGTCATGTGTGTGGAACGAAAAGTCGGCCTGCGCCGATCTGGATACATCAGCGCTTAGTTTGAAATTTAGACTTTGTATTAATTAATTTGCTGTTTTAAAAATTAAGGCTTCCTCCTGATCAATATAAAAGCTTCAAAAACTGTACCGTCGGAATATCTGGCCTTTAAAGTATACCTCTCCGTGCTCTCCGGATCTAAGTTAGTTTCAGCAGCGTGCCGCCGGGCCGATATAGTCGGCAGACCCGTGCGGCATAGTGTGTAGGAGTCTTACGAAAGGATGAACTCGAGTCCGGAGCTCAATAATTTACAAGCAAATCTCAGTGTTGCTAGAACGTGTTATGATGTTACGGCGATGACACGGAGCAACACGGCTTAGTATCGTGGCGAGACGATTTGACTGCTATGTAACTAGAGTGACACAGTCATAATCCTTGTAGTTACTGCAAGTTTAGTTAATTTAGACGGCATTTGTGCACTGAGTAACATCACGTGCAGTAGTTAAGTTCGTACGTGAGGTGCAACAGTTGGTTTTGCAGTTATAAGAGAAATAAACACCCCACACATGTAGTTCGTAAGTCGAATATTGACAGCGGCATCCGTAAAACCGTTACGCCGCATGGAAGATGTAATGGAAGAAACATGTCGAGGTAACGACAAGTCTGAAAGTATATTACAGATTGATTAGAACCGCGGGTTGCGGAGCGTTCGGTAGTACGCGACGGCACCTCGCGGGCGGCTTGGGAGAACACGGCGCGCTGGCGGCGGCGGAAAACTAATTTGATTCACCTGAAAGTTTCATTTTATCTCAGCTGTTGGAAACGTCGTCAAGTGACTGGTAATGTCAAATATTATGAAATTAGCTGGAACCTCAGTGATCTTTGTTAACTGAGACGGGGACTATTTTGGGGTAAAAGCACTTTTCAATTAGGTTCAACGTCGATTAATCCAAAAATTTGTGCATCTTCAAAGTTTCGAAAGCGATCGTTACGTAAGTAGATCAACCTGTACGAAAGTAATGTATTGCTTAATTGTTATTTAAGAAATATTCTATACATAAGTCCGTGCCATTATGACCGTATCCGACCACAGCCGCGGTAGAAACTGTAGCGATAGGCACACACGACTTTCAAGAGCCGGTAGCTTAAATTAGAGGTTAACGCGTCACACGTCGTTCAGTGTGGTATTGGTCATTTCAGTACACGTTTATTTATCTACTTGGACTCCCAGGTCCATTCAGAATATGTCTAAAATTGTCGAGATGTCGTCTGCAATTTGAAGTAATTAATGGCTTTCTTAAAAGTGTCATTAAACATTCTCATATAATTCAGTTATATGCTCATTCTCATCTTCGAGGTTTTCCGCGACATTAATTAATGAAAACTTTTTGTCTTCGGGCGGCACGTGCGAGCCTTCGTTTACAAGCAAATTCGGCCCCCTCCCCGCACAACCGCCTCGCTTCCTCGCCCCTCTGTTATATCACAGTGCTGCGATTATGACTTTTTAAAGTGGGAAATATTGTCTACGAGGTTGCATCGGTGGCCGGCGCGGCGAGACATAGCCGTATTCCCGGCATTAAAACATTTGTTCGCGTTTAGATGAGGCGAAGTCCGGTGAGACCGTTAGAGCCACTCTCGTTTTAACCTGTGGTGGTGCTAAAAAAAGACAATCGGGATCACTTACTACCCTTTGTCTCTTTCATCTTCTCTAACGGGATCTCCAACATTGCCAAAGTACATATAATACTTCACGGGTTTTCCTAGTAGGAGAGTGGAAGGCAGCCAGGCGGTAAACATACTGCACCATTATTGTCGTCAGGATAAACTTTGTGGTGGTATGAGAGACTTGGAACGTATGGAAACGTAAGGCAGCCAAAATAAATAAGTTTACAGTTCAGCAACAGACGGCGGAGGAATGGGGACGTGGGGGGGCAGGACGTGCTGGAGGGGGAAAGACTGTTGATTTACAACCAGTTTTTAACAAAACCCGATTGTTTTTCGAGATAAGCAATCTCGTTAACTTTTTGCCCCATACAATTTGTTTCCTGGCTGAAGTCGGGATCTCCCGGACGCTATAAATTTTTAATAACGTTATTCCACTTAACTCGCGCTTCTTTCCCGAACTGGTGTCTGGTCCTAAAAAGTTAAAAGTTCGGTTTGTTCGTTACACTATCTTTTCCTCTCGATTCGTATTCCTCGGCGCCAGCTCCCGATCTCAAAAATAAACAAGTGTAGTTTGAAAGTTTTTGTGACATTGGGTGGAAGTTTTCCGCTATAAATGAATCATCTTGGATTTTACCATACTCGAATCGAAATTCAAAAACTACACTTTTAAATGAAATTTATTTATCAACTTTTCAGTGTGGTTTCGGTTTTGTTAGTGGCTGTATTGGTTGAAAATGTAGGCACTGTCGGACAAGGAGGATATGTATATATTATGTTGTTGCAAATAAATAATAAATAATTCAGTACATTAAAAGATAAATATTTCGTTTTTTAACGAGTGTGCAAAAGATATTTAACTGAATACATTTTTAAATGTACCTAAAACCAAATATTCACAGATTTCGTGCCTCACGGGATTTTCGATAACATTGGAAATGAATCTACGGAAGTCGAAAAAATCAAAGCATGTGAAATATGTCGTTCTGACTTTTTACTTTTTCAAAAAGGTTGAGCAACCGGGCGAACCCATGATCCGATCGTGTTTGTTTTAGGCTCAAATGGTAGCAAGGTAAATTGTTCAGAGCAGTTTCTCACATATTTACGGCAAAATCAAAAAGTTCGGAAATATTTTTTTTTTCGCTATTTTGGCTATAACTCTTTTTGTTTTTGACTTAAACAAAAGATTTTTGTTGCACCGTGCGGTTCATAAATAATCGTATTTTGCGCCTTTTTTGAATATCATATTTTGACAACTCTTTGAAGTCAATCACACTTTTTGCGAAAAAAAAGGCATTTCCAATGTCAAAAATCAATGACCGTGGTGTAGTTTTTTTGGAAACTTTGGTCGTAGTCGCTCAGTCAGCCGTTGCGGAGTGCGAACGCGGGCGCGGAGGAGCGCGCGGACGCGGGCGCGGGCGGTCCGCCGCCGCATCATCGCGCCATCCGCAGACAACTATTACTAATTCACGCCCCTCTACCGGGGCTTTACCGATCTCAGCCATTTAATAATTTTATGTCCATCTAGGAACCTCCTAAAAGTTAAAACTGAGGTAAACTTTATTGGTTTGTAAAGTTCGTCATAATATGAATTTCGTCGTATTTAAATCTCATTACCAGTATTACCTATTATTTAACTTGAACAAATGGATTCATCGCCGCTGCAATGGTTATTCCGCATCCGCCAGCGATTAAAAGGAAAAACGAGTCAAGTTAACGATTATAAACTGAAATAGACAACTGTAGTAAAACATAAAGGATAAGAAAGCCCGTTGATCGAAATAACATACCTAATCTATTTACATGCATCATGTTTTCTGCCCGTGACATGACGCCCTTCGTGTGTTACAAGAACGCGTTTCTGTGTCACTTCGTCCACACGTCGGACCATATTTTAATTTTTTGGAATTTTATTCCATGTTATGTTTGGCTGGCCTTGGCGGATTTACTTGAATATGTGTATCTTTTTCTTTCAGCGGCGCCCCCGTATATGTAGTAAAAGTGCCTCATTGAAATATCTCGCTATCAGGTAATCAAATAAACCCGGCGGCCTCTCGAGAGGGACAGAGTTATTGCTACGGCCGGTGACCACGTTACAACCTTCATTTATATTAAGTACCAGGACTCAACACTCATCAAATTGATAATGTCTCGAAACAATATAATGTAATGTTGTACGAGGAATATCTTCCGTTTGCTACAAAAGCATTTTCATGCTTAAGGTTATCTTGTGAACAATGAATGAGGACACTCCGGATCGTGTCAAAGCTGCCCTCGTCCGCCGAACTAATATGTGTGCACCGAGGCGATGTATAATTACTTTCAGACGTTTAAAAATAAAAATATGAGAGCCATTTGAATCCGGTTGCAGGCACAAAGGCCCGCGGACGACGACAGCCGCGCTGCGCCGTTTGTGCGGGTGACAGTAAACGATCGGGCGATATTTCTTATTGTCTAGCGGATTCATGAGCTTTATTAACTAACGACCGCCTCCCGGCGCTCCCCGCCGTTCCGCCTTCAACGAATAACAGCGAGTTACGGTCAGCCGTTTCATAAAAACGGAACAATTCTAATTGATCGCATTGTAGCGTTGGACTGAATTACACATGCCGCGAGTCCGCGTCGACACTAGACCATACACCCGGACCCGAGTCAAGTTACAGTTAATTAGAAGCAACGTTAACGTGCGCTCGGCGGCACCACCGTGTAACGCTCAACGTATTACTTGTTCATACTGTTGTGAGAGAGACACTACGTAATTTCGTGCTCAGCTGTAATGGTCATTGTCGAGGTGGTTATGACATAGGATTGGTGGTACGGCCGTGTTTATTTTCGTCCAGTCCGCGAACTGACATAAATGGAACTGAAGTTGACTACACGGTACACGGCTCACTGTTAACTCTAACGGAGTATTGTGAACGGTTGTGTTGTCGTTAGTAGGCCGAGATCCCAGGGCCGACAAACTTTACTTATTATCTAACGAACGCAATAAATTGGATAATGTAATATAAGTATATAAATTGAAGGAGATGAACCGACTGGATCGAGCCGACGGCCAATTTGTAGATACCAGTTGCGGCAAATACATAAAATACTGAGCCACCCACGTTGTTCATTTTTCTTAAAGTTAGAGTGCTGATTTTTATGTTATAAAACAAACATAAAAATCAGATAATAATTTGTACTAGACGATTTTTTGGAGCACTTTATGTTACAATGGATGCTAACTGCACAGCGACACAGATATTCTTATTGACTCGTTGCAATTGATGGTCAGGAGACGTTCGAATGAAGCCTCCAGCGGAAATTGCTATTGATAGAAACAATTTGGCAATATTGACCATTAAATTTTAACGAAATATACATAAAAGCCAGCACTTCTTGACACTATAAGAAAAATGAGCTACATTTTCATGCATCGTAACAATACTCCAATTGACAAATTTAAATATCGTAGGTATAATACAGATAGTACACCTCAATCACCTGTTACATCACGAATCGGCGATAAAATCGCGAGGGCTCGCCGCGGTCGCCGCTTCCTCTTCCTGTCATCGGCGCCATTGTTTCGCTCGCTCCGTGCCGCGGCCGGTGGAATCATTTCGTATCGCTCACACTATTATCGACCTTGTCAATTCTGTCAGTATGGTAGTAGGTAATGGTAATACTTTTGTAACTTCATCTTGCCCCGTCCTAAGTCGACACACGTGACATCTACCTAAATTACAAATTTAAACTTCGGTATATTTATTTTTTGCTTCATTTATATAAAATGATATTGCCTGTAAATTGTCGCCCGGCCACGTTCCCGTACCGTCCCTTCCGTCGACGAGTTCGGGACTAATGCAAATTTAAACAATCATATCGTCATTAGGTTTTGATTTTGGTTTTTGTTCTCACAACAAGCTGACTTAACGCAAAAATAATGACTTCGGACTCCTGCACCGGATTTACGTTATTTAAAATAAAGGTACAAAAACTCTATACATATAGATGAAACAAAAATGTTTTTCAATTATTTGTCTGTCTGTCTGTTTGTTTCTTTTCGCTAATTTGAACGGCAGAATCGGTTTTTACGAGACTATCACTAGCCATTTAAGAAAACTTCAATTAAAATTTTAGAGATAGATGTAGCGGACAGTTTATTTGCTACATGTTATTAACGTTTGTAATTAAAAATGTCAAGTTGTGTGTATACAAAAAACGGAAAACAATTTTATACGAAACAAGTATAAATAAATCTCTTTACTAGTTTTTTATTATATCATGCAAGGGAAGACCACGGAGTGTCAATGAAGTACATTTCTTTTTAATAATTCAAACCAAATCAAATTAAATGTCGATCATATTGTTTTTTTTTATTACACTTTTCCTGTATTTTCTTCTAATATATAGTTTATAAAACAATAAGTAGAATGTAGTGTCCTTGTAATCCGATTGTATATGATTTATATTTTTTCCGACGCAAAGCAATGCGTCCTTGCTGCTCCTGAATAAAATTGGATGTTTAAATGAACAATAACAATAAAGGTTCCGTACATTTACCCACTTTGTATTACGCCGCGTGGACGAGGGCGCGGAACTCATCAATAAGACAAGTCGTTGCCTTGTTTCTCTTACCTCACTTCTTTCTTTAATTTCTAATACGAGATTAGAATTTTCACTTGCTACTATAAGAATATTGTTATTGGCAATAGTTAATATTATTTTAAGTTATAATGATTATTAAACTGAATTAAGAAACCCGGCAAGAGGTGAACACCGCAGATGCACGTGATGGATTAATGCACTTTATTCTATTTAGTGTTAAAGACGCCGGAGGGTCAGCTGACGGTTCTCACCGATGCTCGATGCCCGATGGTATTTGCTGATACCTAGAACATCGTCTTTGGGCCTTTACGAGGTAAACGTCTCCGTATTTTGTTATGTAAATAGACGACAAACGAGATGAACCACCCAAATGCAGGCGGTGGTCGGTGCGCCGGACGGAGTGACGCCGAGGCGACTAAATTAAAGACAATCTAAATTAATCCTGGAAAACCTACACCTACCACAGTCATTGGAAAAAGAAACAGCGGCTGTGCCGTGGACACAGCCGCTCATTTTACTCCCAGGTATACATAAAGACTATTATTTTATTTCAGCGCATGTTGTGTTCATCACTGAGTCTGTCGGGTGTCCTTGCTTTATTTGTGACGGCAATAGTTCCTTAACAGGTATTATTACTTTATTAAAGCCTCGTGACCCGCTCCGGCTTTGCCTGGACTGACAACGACACCGTCCCTTCTGACAGATTTTAACACGATATTTATTTTAAAAGTTTACAAAATATTTAATTCGTTATTTTTGTTGAAAAGAAATTAAATATTTTATGATCCGAAGTTAATGTTTTATAAACACAATTATTAGCGCGACGAGAGCTATCGATTGAAACTTAAACAAAGTCTAGCCTCTCCCAGTCTAAATTTTTATTTAATAGACATTGCGTAACATTGCGTAACAACCTCAAAATAATTACGTTTCTCGCTCGACAGCATTTGTTGTGTTACAGTACTTACTTACTCCAGGTGATTCTTTGATTTTTGGTTATCCATTGGTATAATTACATTCGGAATATCTATGTGTAATAGATTCGGAGCTGCAAAACCAAACTGAATTCCCTGTTAATCCGATAGCATTGATTTTTTAGATTGAATCCCAATATGGAAGCAAATTTAAAAATGTATCCCCATTGAATCGAAATTAAAGTGCAATATCTTATTTGTTAGAGGATGCCGGTTGTCGACGACTGACCGCGTATGCTCCGTGGGCCATGCGACCGTCGACCAGCTCCTCGCCGCCACTCCGTCAGTTGGCGCCGACCCGTAACCAACAATAATGGTGCCTTCACACCGCACTTACTATTTATGGAGCAACGTTTCTAAATGTGTGCGAGCACAGTTGTCGTTAGTAAACGTAGGTCAGTAACGCAGTTCAACTTTTACAAACTGTCAACATGTGATAATAGAGCCCAGCAATCTCAAACGCGGAGGACCCGCACCATAGCACGAGACCAGCGTCTTCGGTCATTTTTGAGTTATTGGACACAAACTTCCATTTGTTAGAAATAAATTTTAACAACTATTGTTAGTTTTTGTGGTATTGATTAACTGGTATATATTTATGGGAGACAAACTGTTTTATTTTTTTAAAGTAGGTCATTGAATTTGTGAATAATTGTGATACTGCTAGTAAGTTATTCTTGTCTATCGACATGATTTTCTGGTCGAAATGAAGGATGGGACGATAGAAAAGATAGTTATAAGATAAAAAAGGTATTGTAGAATATATAATAATTATATTTAATAATATCATTAATACATTCAAAGTTATCATTGTCAAAACAGTATTACTTCCTGTCTTGGTTCTAAAACTATAAGGTGAAATATTCGAGACAATAACGAATTCAACGCGAAACATAAAAGTTGGCGTGAGTATAAAATGTAGCGCACGAAAGAAAACATTTTCATTGTTCTTGAAATAGTGGTGTTGCCGGTTAGTAATAATGCTCCTACAACTTTATTACGCGGGCGTCTCCTCCGAGAGAAATTTCTACGAGCTAAGATGACAGACGGCCGCCCGTTATCGACTGAGGGCGGCATTAAAAGCTCTGTATGGCCGGATTAGTTCTCGTTCGGCGGGAAATATTGAAGAATCGTGTGTGACCGAGATAGTAACGGAGACACGGGCGCTTGGCTCCTCTTTTATGACTGATGTTTTTATCAAGCCGAGTATAAAATACTGATCGGCCTTCGCCTACCGATCTTGTACTCGTATAACGAGATAGATCGCTACATAAAATTGTCCAACGTAATCCTTCTTTTCTTTGGATGAATTTATGGACTATTTTATAATACAGTGGGCTCCCGTACAGTTACTGTAGTTGATAGAATTATGTTTATATTATTTTTGATATACATTATATATATAATGAACATTGTGAATAAAGATAACTTATAAACAAAAAAACGGGATTCAATAATGAGAACTCCTAAACGGACAGTTACTACTTTAAATATAATATTAACCTGTATTAATTAGTGAAACGTTCGAAGTCGGTGCGAAGCCCGCGATTCAGCGATACCGAGTAGTTAGTATAGCTCGATTAATAATAGAATATACATATGAAACGCTGATACAGTTTGTTAGCTAAAGATTAAAAGCTCCGCACCGTCGAACATTTCAGTAGTAAGTGCAAGTCAGTATTCTATTTTAACTGATTATTAAGGTATTCAGTTTTTTGATTAGGTATTCTACACTTTTTAGATCCATTTTAGAAGTTTTGTTTTGGAAGTCGACGTTATTTCTTTTGCATTAATTATATTTATTTTTATGTAAATAAACGTACGTAGTCCGTACGGTATTAAGAGTGACTGAAACATAGTGAAACCGATTATAATATTAAGTAATGATTAGTTCGAACATCGCGCCGGATATGTACCTAAAACAGGGATAGGGTAAAAAGTAGGTGGGAAGAAATGTATCATCCTTACAACAATTTAAGTCTTGTGATTATGTTACAAAATCTTCCTTTCTGTCAATTTTTTTTAACTTCGACAGCCATTTTTGCCATTATCTATCTCTTGTCTAGATGTAATTTAATTTCTTACAAAAATATATAAGGTAATAAATCATTAACTTCTATCTGTTTCTACTCTTATTTATTACACAATTTCCTCCTGTCCTGTCAGTATTCCTTCCTTTTTTTAATCAAAAATAGAAAACCACGGAGATCACAAGACACTCGGCGACATCACAATATCCGGGATGTCATGCTCTCCTATCACCTTGTCTCATTGCGAAGTTATGACTCATTTGAATGAAATTCCAAAACAAATATGTCATCATAAGTTGTTGAAGAATATTAATATGTTAAGCTTTATTTAGGTTAAAGGTTACGAATCTTCCACGGGGCTACTCCAGCCGGAAATGAAATTCGGGACCTCTCACGGCGGCGATGTCTTGAGACAGCAAATGAGCTAGAGGCGACATCGACAACTCACGCGCCCTAAAATCATATCAGGATTCGATGATAGCAGCCAATCTTACTGGATTAATGACGGTCCCGTTCCACCGCGTCCACTAGCACGCAACACACCGGGTGTACCTGCGGAGGTACATCATTCATTTCCACCGGATTACGCGCAACTTCTCTCGGATAAATGTTTGATGTTATAACTTACAGTTCACCGCTATATCTCAGATTTGACGTTGACGATAGGTCGTTTTCACAAGATCTATTATTGTCTAGCGGCGGAATGATGGAAAAAAATAGTTAGATATGAGCTAATTTTGCACCGTCTTACTTGACATATTAATATCTTTTGGGCGTTCCTCGCAAGTTTGTCGTACTGCATGTAGTACACCTACGTATAAGAAATTAATCACAGTTTTCCTATTTAGAAAAGAAGTAGTGGCTAAATCAATTAGGGTCATTCGATTTGCACCAGTCAGCACATTAGAAACATTAATTTACTTTAAATTACTCAGCGTTTTTAGTCAACTTACTTTTATTAAACGTACTAATCGAATGTAGTAACTTATTGTCTTTTTCAACTTGTATGATTGGTAGTTAAGACAGGCATATGAAACCTTAAACAAAATAAGCTGAATATTTAAGGGTACTGAGCAAAATTGAGTCGAACTGGCGAGGTACGAAATACGGGAGCCGACCGGCCGACGCGTGGGCGACGGAATAGAGAGAATTCCGAGAAACCGCTTAACAAGCAGTAAAATTACAGGAAAGGAATTGCTACTGTGGGTAAAGAAAAGTGTTAATCTCTATACGCTGCTAGCGACGTCTGATGTTCGACGTGTTCGTTACCGTTTGATTTTATAAGAGAAACGCAAAATAGCAAAGTTTTGTGAGTCAACAGCGAGTAGTGCGGTACAAGTTAAATCATATAAGGAACGTGACATAACAAAGCTCAATATAAACATCGGCCGCTTTACTTCCAGTCCAGCTGATGCTGCGATCGTACTCTGACTCGTACAGCCGATGAGTCAGCCGTCCCCGTTCGGACCGTCGACACACCTACATGTAGATGCACGAGTAGGACGTGTCATACCTACATGTAGATACGGACCATGCGATGTTATATGTGTATGTTCCACATCATTCAAACGAGGGGCTGAGACAAATGATTAGTCATGAATGATAGCAGCGGCTAGCGTTGACCTCGCGTCGGCGATTGAAATATTTATATCACTACAATTAACGAGGCATACACGAGTACCTCGTTATTGAGGCGTAGATGATACTCGGCTAGAGTGCGAATTCAAATAATTTTACGTAATGCTTTGAAAAATTTCACCGTATTTCATGTAAACATTTAAGGTTTAAATTGATCACAGATGGAAATAAGATTAGTACAAGTACTTCACAACAAGTAAGCATTCTATCGAATGTAGGGCACCCGCGCGCGCACTCCTCGGTGCATCTGTAGGTCAGTAAGTAACAAGGAGATGATTTACTCGTATACTTGAACGTGTTCGGCGGGACGCAGCCTACACGGTCGTGTGACCGCCGCGCCGTCTCCGTTTAATTGTGTCGAGCTTCCGCGCAGGTGGCGGCGCCGCGAGAACGTCACGTGGGACGAGATTTGGCACCGACCCATCGGCGGCGCACTCGCCTGCATCTACTCAGGAGGGCAAGGGACCCTATCTTTATCCACCTTATAACGTATGACGTTAAATTGTTCACAGTTTAACGTCAACCTCACAATATATTAAAAGCAATACTATATTTGTAAGAAACGAGAAGGGTTTTTTAGGTTTAAGCAGAACAGTGTATACCTACGTTAAAGAAAATTTAGATATAGCGTATAATGTGGTTGTGTTCTAGTATCGTGAGGCACAGTTATGAGGGTCGATGATTGTATTTACTTGTAAAAACGATAAAAATATACGAAGGCAACTTTCCCATTAAAACGTCGATGCGACATGTGAGAGCACAGCTTGGTGTAGGTGAACAGTTCTACAGTAAAGATCCAGCTAATATCCAGCCCCGTGTAGGAGCTTATTTCGCTGTTGTTTCTCCTCGATGATAAACTATCATTCTAAAACGGCGATACAGGCACAATCATTATATTTATAAGTGTTTTGCAACAGCTACATAATTAACCACAATCGGCCGCACAAACTGCCAAAGAAGTAGGGGACGCGCCTCGTTGACCTTGTTTTATTCACAACGTCGATTGTGCAATCCGTGAAATCAAAACGAGTTCCTTTTTCGAAATATTTCCATCAACAACAATGACGTAACGGAGCGAAGAAGCAAAACACACGTATCGTCTCCTCAGTTAAAACCGATCGTTTCAGTCGTTTCATGTCTGTCGCGCTCGAGTCAAAGTTGTTTACGAAGTCTGACGCGGACGGGAAGAGTCTAATGCAAATAAAGTAGCAGCTTACACCGGCGGCGCCGTCGCTGCGAGCTCACGTTTAAAATTCTTGTTTGAGAGTTAGAAGGAATTTGGCGAATCGGTTGAACGGTTCTGAAACGTATTCGGCACGTATAAACAACATTACTCGAGTTTCTACATACTTACAATTTGAATTGCCAAACGTTGAAAATAACTTTTTCTGACTGCGGCGAGTCGCCGACGTTCATACTGGGGTTGAGTCGACGTATTCGAAGTGATAGTTTTTCATGACTCTTGGTTTCAATGGATGTATATTGAGTTTCAATAAACAGATCCGTGCTTTTCATGACTAGGAGCCAGTAATCTTTATGTTGTAGTTAATCTTATCTAGGGTTATATTGAGAATATTCCCACGGCAAAGCCGAGTTCTAGTTAAAAATACAATTGACTGCGGTGTATCAGAATTATGTATAGTTTTTAATTACATTGTACTGCTTTATACAGGTTCCATGAAAGCTGCTTAGACAGTGATATCGACTTAATCCTGATTCATATTGAATGTTTTTATATTAATGCTACGAGAAAAGAGAAGAACTACAACTTCTTCCAAGAACTTCCATTAGTATTATTGCTAAAGAGTTAAGCCGTAAAAATAAACGTTCTATTTATAATATAAAACGTTCTAATTTCTTCATTGTCAGAACGTATGACCAGCGTTGTTAATAGTTTTAATAAGTTCAGTTACATTTACCGCTACGGGTGTACAGTAAAGTAGTCCAGTGTTTATTTAAATTAGCACTCGATGATTATTTTTACACAATCTTATCCAACTCACTCTGTATGTTTACCTGTAGGTATATCTGGGCGGAATTTTGTAATCGATATTTAAACCACTTCTTGATATGCAATCAAGTTGAAATTTTGCTTGCTTACTCATTTCCGATGACAATAATTTGGAACCGTGGAGCTGGAAGGTGACCATAGAAACTCAAGAACAAAACGATACAACCCCATCGAGCTCGCGGTCGTTTAATTAGAATTGACGTTTACTTTCATGTGAAAGTAATGTGTTTTTTATATACTTTTAAACTGCAATTATTTAACCTTTGATCGATATCTCAAACATAAAACACCTATAATATTAGTAACATGTGTCATGTTGTAATTAGGTTGTAACAGAAGGTGCAAGCGCAAGCCACTTGGCATGGCACCAAGCACAACGCGCTACAGTTATCCGGGTCACGACAAGAACCAAACATTCATTTGTTATTATCAATAGTTACTTCCACAACGAGTGCCTACGTTTATTGGAAATCGTCTGCATTTGATCGAAAAAGATATTTTAAGTATCACCGTAAAAATATACTTTTGTATTCAGACTGTGGAGTTATTGAAGGAGTGTATAGGTCAAATTTATTATATTAAATGGCGATAGTGTACTTGTCGACTTGAACGGCGATTGACACGACACATGCCAATATATATATTTCTTTCAAGTGTGCAAACTGACTGGTTTCATTTTCAAGAGAATTCTATATTAGTTATGAAATAATCGTGTTGATAATCACGTGTCGGTTCCAGAGCATCAGAGCTCCCTGGAATCTTGTATATGTGATCGCACTAGTTAGGATAACCTTTATACAGGTCGATGGATGTCCCCGGAGGGCGGCCGGGGCTTCCGTGTTAGTAATAATACATTATGAGTTCAAATGTTGGCGTCTTAGCGGTATTTGCTCTTAAGACAATTAAGACAGGTTCCGTATTATCGTGTTCCCGCTGGGGCCTCGAAGGATGTTTATTATTTTTCGTGTCTTCTTTCTTAGTCGGTAACACATGGGTATTGCGTTTGGTGTTACTTATGGCTCTAGGCGACGGTGAAAATACATATATCATCAGGTGGCGCACCTGCTTGCTTGTTAGCTATTTATATAAAAAACCAGGGAAAAGAAACAGTGAAGTATTCAAACCATTAAAGTGGCTAATGTGTTACACAAATACTGTGTAATGTCTCGTTCGTTTTGTTTATTGCTTATGCGTACACTCGCACTGTCGTAAGAACTTTGACAATAATGTCACATACTATATTTTACGTTGGCTACTGAATCTATTATACTGCTGAAGTCTATCCTGGTTGACATCGTTATTCGCAATTTTCCGTGCCGTTAACTATGAGGCGATCGTGTCTCACATTCAATGGACGTGGACAAACAGAGCGCGGATTGCGTAGTTTGCGTACAGTGTGCGGAGTACGGCGGCGTGCGGCGGCGCGAGTGCTAAACGTTAGCTCGTTCGCCGGCGCGCTCGCCGTCCTCGAGCCGCTCTCGGCTTCATAGAAAAAAGCTAATGCGCACTTAAGTGCGTGATTTCCCTTACCATTAACAACGAGCTGAATAAATGCGCCATTTTCCCGCGCCGCCATCGCTTTGTATTTGTGGCGGGGATTAGTGAACTACCGCTGTATAATTTCTGCGTTTCAGTGAAAAATAATCACACTTTGTTGAAATGGTCTCGTTTAAAAATTACATTCAAAACGTAATCTTTGAAGTTTATCTTCGAGTTAGTAGATTTTTCGTGGAATTGTTTATTTTGTTTCATAAAATAAAATTTGCGTGCTAGTTTTTGATAAAGTCAAGGGTCGCTCACCCTGCCAAGCAAATGGTGCGTGCAAACGTGCGGAAATATCACGCCAGTTGTAGGTATGTTTAAATTAAAAGATAATACGATCACAATATAGGTTCAAGTAGTTAACGATTAATAGTCGATTAGCCTTAAACTACATTGCGCGTGCCCCTTTACGCATGTGACAGTGTTTTTACGTACATTAGAGCACTTTGCATACGCAGCGGATGAAAGGTTGTTATTTGAAGCTACATGCAAAGATTGGCCCTGGACTCCAACTGAACCAATACCAATATCTGTATTAAATTTTATCCAGAACTCTTCATATTTGGAGTCCACTTCACTTAAGTCAAGTTCCTTTTACTTTCTCCATATAGTGTCCGGGTCGAGAGGTCGGTGTATTAGGTACATGTATGTATAATATTATAGGGCTTCTACTTACACGGCGCTGTTCTACTGTCGGCCGGGGATCGACGTTCGACATTAATCTGACTGCGGAGTGAGGTGCCTCCATCGACTTTATGAATTGCTCCGACTCGGTCGCCGGTTAACGAGCCTACCAAATCTGGGGCCCAACTCAGTACTGATCGGTCCCACTATTTATACTTAACTTGAACCTGTTACGAACTTCTAATTATCTAATTAAACAGTTCATTTTACTGCCCCGTAGCCTAGTTGGTAGTGACCCTGCCTAATAAATATTTGTTATAGGGTCATGGGTGTTAGTGACGTGTTATTTGTGTGGTCCGTGCCACCCGCGACCCAGGGAATGGTACTGCGGGGATATGAGTGTGTTAGCGTTTAATAACGATTACAATTTAATTGGTTCTATACCTTGATCCGAGTGAAAGGTATCTTCTTCGACATCAATAATGAGCAGGTGCTAACGATATCAATGATATTGTCCAATATTCAAAGCGAGCAAAATATTGACGGGGACTTGGTACCTAGTGACGAGGAGCTTCGCAAATATCTCGAGCGGACGAAGAAAGTACTCGCGGCGAACAAGGTTGCCAGAAAAAGTCTTTATAAATGCGCTGTTCCGAGAATGCGCGTTGAAAACTTTATTTACTTCATTAGTATACTGCATACGGGACGTCGTCATGACGCCGTCGAGTTGGCGTAACAATTTGCAAGCGTCCGGAGAAACGACGAGCGAGATTCTTTAAGCTGCCGTATTGCATAATAATAAGATGGGATTTAATGTAAGCCTTGAGTTTGAGTTTGAGTTGAGGATGTTCCTTCGGACGGCCGGACGGTCGAACGTTGTCCTCGTGGCGATAATGTAGCTGTCGTTGTGTGTCCTCTCTGTCATGCCTATTTTTTGTAATCGGAAATAAGACTGCAGTACCGGTCTGGAAAAACTAATTGTACCTATATTTGATTTTGTTTGAGAAATTTTAAATTACTCATGTACCACTTGACTGTCAGCTTCCATCACCAGAATATAGCGGAAAAAGATAATACGTGTAGAAAATAATCTATTTTAACAATGTAAATGCGAAAGTGTGTTTATTTGTTTGTCCTTCTTTTACTGCGCAACGGAGCGGCGCTATAGTAAGATTTTTGGTTAAAAGATAGTTGGGAGGACGATGTGTATTATAAGCTACTTTTTACCACAAAAGAACATGTCATTTTATAGAATGAAACATTACGATGTATATTTCAACCAAATGAAAGGAAGTATTCAACAATAAAATTTGCCTGGCAGCCATTAATAAAAATAAGTAGATAACCATTTTATTGCTGTTCTTTTCACACACACGGGTGGAGCCGAGGGCAATATATAGTATTTTATATGTTTTACGGCAAATGAACAAAGTAGGACGATCAATTGCATGATCGCAAAACCTGTATGTTTGAGTTGATTGGGTGTTTTCGAATTTTTTGGTTTGAGAAACTAAAAGTAATAGCACATGTGAGGGAGCATGAAATTGTAGCGAATAAATATCGGTTTTATTGGTGTGAGTCACCTGGTCACTGTCGTCTTCACTTTCCGTCTAATCAAAAACATTTACTCATATCTACGTATCTACCGGGAACCATTAAAGTTGTTTTTGCTTCTATTGCCATTTCGGAATGGTTCTTGATCGTGGATCGTTTAGCTGATTGGTATGATAAGGTGTTTTACTAACTTGGCCACATCTTATTGAAGTTACTTTTATATTTTGTATATTAGTGTAATTGACCATTGTATGGTTTAGGTTGACAAATAGTGGACCTCGTATGAGCCTTACATATCGACAATTAGAAAAAAGACTTTTGTGCAAACCAATCGGAGTTACCGGAACGTGCCTCACAAAAAATAAAACCGGGCCATTTTATTGCACACTGACCTACAGCAACTATTCACGATATTTTATTTTAAACTGGTATTTCGACTCAGTTACGTGGGGAACCAGGTGAGCTTTAATATTACGTGTAGCTTCTTTTAAGGTGACGTGTAAAACGTACATTGTCTGCGGTGATATAAGTTTTAAACCGTAAATCCAGTTCACGTTATCCCTCGCGCACACATGCGGGAAAGTTTCCAAAATTATATCCGATTCCGCGCCATCCATCACTGCCGGTGGCCGCGGGGTGCCGGCCTGCCTTCCTCTGTCAGAATACCCCATTCTACTGTCAACGCTTCTGGAAAAATGAAGACGGAAGCTGATTTACGTGCGGCGCTGTCGTTTCATTTGAATTCTCAATAAACAAGTCATTTGTCGTCGGACAGGGCGTACTGCGGACGCGGCCCGGTCGTATTTATAGCGCATTTTTGTACGTGAAGTCTGTTCCTATTTTAGAATATGAACGAGTTCAATAACAAAGTTGAAAGTTATGTTCATTGCATGTATTAAAGTTAAATATAAAATAATATAAAAAAAACTATTATCTTATTATTCCTCCGTCCCGGATTTGGACTTATCCTTTTAGTTTAAGTAATAAAGTTATTACAATTGTGAACGACATTGTCACTATGGTTTTTTATATGTTACTGCTTGAACACAATCCAACCTGATGTAACTCATGTCGAGCGTACTTGCTTTGTAGTATACCTAGTATAGTAGCGCGTGGAAAAATGAGAAGTTAGTGAAGTAAGTTTGTTTTTTTACCGAAGGGACGGAACGGAATCCCAAAATCATGAAGGCGTTCTGAATACTTTGAAACTTGAAGAAATCGACAAGCAGGAAGGATGCATCATATGGCTCTGCCACGGTGTCGCGGGAGAGGTGAAGCGATCGTTTGGTGGGCTAGTTACAGTGTGTGCGTTCAATAAATATTTAAAGTTTCATCTAGTAGACTATATTTAGGTACAACAGGCGGTTCACATGAACATAGAAACAACAGAGTGTGAAATATTTTTGGAAAGGCCCTCACGATTTAAAATAAAACAAAAAATCTTGATTGAACAACTGACGTATTTCTAGGCCAAAGTTTTGCTGCTAGATAGAATTGTGCGCACAGATTTACCTTCTAACTTTACTGTAACGTCTGTCTTAATGTTAGCGTTAACGGGTGTACCGGAAAGCGCCTTAATTAATGCGCTAAAAAGACGTTTGGCTTCATTAATGAAGTTCAATACAAATTTTATTTCCCATTAATTTGTGTGATCATAAGTGCGAAGTATTTTTATATGCGTAACCCTAGTGACGGGTCCACAGCTGAGTTACCCTGGGGATGGGGACTTCTAGAAGGTGGCTGATGATGTCACATATTATTTAATGCGGCTCTGTGTAGTACTGTCAGTACACTAGTAATACTTACACATCCAATTGGACCTGAATAAGAAATCTTAATTAATTAAATCTTGTAATCGTTTTTACATTAATACAAATGTTATTAACTAAGTCGCCAGGACGAGAGCAGAGGAATACAATTGTTCTGAACGTGATATAGTCGCAAGTGTGCCTGCATGTTTATACAGATGTGAACTGGGAACTAGAGGTGTTTCCAGGCTCCAGGTGTTCGTTATAATGCAAATTTGCAAATTCTGCTGTTCTAGTAACATTTGCCCCGTTTCTGTGCTCATTCCAATTCCGGAGGCCAATTTGTTCCTTAATGAAAGTACTTGCACAGAATCTCTTTATGACTTCTTACTATTTCAGCGGAACCGCTCGTGGAGTCACGGCCCACCTGCTCGTGACGGTCGTAAGTGATTGAATAAGTTTATAATGTCGTACGACCTGACGTCATCGACTCCGCTCTACGTTTGAATGAATAAATGGATGAACGATTCAATCAAAACTTTAATCTAAGCACCTACCAAAATTACGATGCTCTAAATTTCTCTGCTAGGGTTGCCAGTCTTCTAGAAACTTGTAATACGGATGGATTTGATATTTTGGACATACAAAAATTAATTGTGATCTACAAGCAACCAAATGGCAAGAAAATCTTTTAATCGATTCCCCACTAAGATTATAAATAGGTGCTTAGCATGTCAAAAAAACTTGTGATAGTCGAGGTGGCCGCCGACTGTGCTACTAATACTCCAAGTTTGTTCCTTACAATAGAACGCGAATAGGCTGGAAAATAAAAATATTTCCTACATTTTTTTATTAAATCATCTAACACAGTTATACAATTAACTTGTTCTTCATCTTGTTCGTCTGTAAAACGATGAATCAATAAAAACAAGAGAAGCCTGCGAGCGCAGTTCACTACACCTACGTAGATAAAGGTTACGTTTTACGTTGAAATTTACTCGTTCCATCACAAGATTAGTTAGGAATGTTACAATTGCGTCTGTGCTCAATACAAATATTAACAGTAGAATGTTCGCCGAACCCACTGCTTCGACATGCCAGGATTTGAAACATGTTAGCCTCACTACAAAATAATTTTCATATATGTACAGTGCGGATATTGGTTTGTGGGTTTTTTGTAGTAGCTAATATATCTAATTGTCTTCGTCTCTAATTATCTCCAAACTACTGAGCTGTATTAGTTATTAGTTAAGAGTCGGTTGGGTTCATTACGTAATAAAATGTACATATGTATGTACGTACATATGTGAAGTACATATATCTTCCCTTATATTTATTTATATTAAAGGGATATTGCCCCCAATGAGCTAATATATACTTCATATACTAACAAACCAACTACAGTCCTATTTGACCTCGATTCCATTCTGTTCATATTTTAAATGTTATTAACCTTTTTAAATTTATTCTTTAGATATATCTTATGTAAGAGTGAGAGGGCACGTGGAAGAAAACTTTGTATATAGTAGAAACGGTTTTGAGCTCTATTATATTTGTTTATACATCCTATTGTAAGGCACGCGGCCTGAAATATTATTAAGTACTCTTTACAGCAGCAGTGAATGCTCGCATATAATTCCCCGCAAAAACCACTCGCAATAGTCACATCCGCGCTGTGATTTGGCGCTGTCTGTCCCAAACAATGCGTCGAGCCGCTCGCTGTTCTTTTCATAATGGAAATCTTTTTTTTCACAACTTAACGCCACAAAGGGTCTCCGTCCGCTGTTCGGCGTGATTTTTGACGTGGTGCCAAGCAACCTCCGATTGGAGATAAATCCATATTGTATCTGCGAACGACTCCGGCCGTGTTTGCTGTTCGTTTTATTCACAGTCTACTTTTTACGATTGTTATGAATGTATTCGTATTTTATTTCAAAAGCCGTCTATAAACTTTTCAGTGCTCACAAAGAGCAGGCTTTTGTTTTTGTTAGAATTTTCTTCTTGAAAGCGTCGTGTGCTGATTTTTGTTTTGAAACTCGCTCCTCGCTCCGCGTTTACCGGCGGAGCGGTAACTTTGTGTGTTTTACGGCTCTTGATTAATTCACTGGTTAATTTTTTAATTTTCTTGCAGCTAGAAGATATACTGCGATTTTCACATGCTTATCTTCTTCTAAAATATACTCATTCAACATTACATATTGTTTATTATTTTTGGTTTGAGTGACTCGTAGAATAGTCCGGATAATATTTGGTTAAAACCTACAAAACCATTTTACGTACAATGTTTGAAGTAAGATTGTAAACCTTACTTAGCGACGTAATTTCCTGTACTGTCGGAGCACTCGATGGGGCGTTGTTTCGACAATTGAGGGCGCGGAGAAGAATGGCCCAGTCCTTCGCATAAAAAGCTCATTTCATAGTGACTCGGAGGAAGATGCGGGCGATTAGGGCTCGTCCACGCCGCGTAACGACGTCGCTACAGATGTAACAAGGACGTTGTGAGCTTGTTGTTGTCTTTCCACTTTTATTTGGATTACGTTCGGCCGCGTTGGCCGCGCCGCTGATATTTAACATTCCGCTACATGAGTGTGGACAGTTATCGGCTCAGCCGTCAACGTTGTCGTTTTTCGCTAATGTTTTCTGATTTATTGCCGGAGTAATGGGATTCAAACATAACAGTATTCTATTTACATATGACGAAATGTTATTACAACATTATTGTTTACCACCATTGTAATATTTCAACGGAAATGGACAACGAGATGCTCGTAGTATAATTAAAAAAAATATGTTTCGTAATTTCAATTACGCATTAATTAGCCGTTTACTTCAAAATATTAAAAATAGATAATCTGCTAGATAATACTATTTTAGTAGTCCACCAATTGTTCCACTACCCCACTAGATCAAATACATGAAACTAAAGTCACCCTACAACACTAACAGTAAATCACAGACAATAACAATGAGGCGCGCGACGTCACCTCATGCTGCAGCACTCCTCGGGTGAGCCCGCCTCAACCTGCTCCACATTAATTGTACTGTGACGCCCTGCCGACTGAAGTACATTCAGTATTGTTTTACAAATTGCTTTTGGATTTTAAACCAACATTCGTCACAGGAGTGAACGAATGTACTGAATAACAATTATTTTTATTCGGAAACAAACAATCTAGAATATCACAACGACATATAAATATCACAATAAAGTTCCTACGACCGCAACAGTCACATATTTGGATTTGTTTAAAACACTGATATTATTGATATCATGTAAATTCTTTAACGATGGTAATAGAGTCAGCTTAACATGTGTGAATGTAATATTACAGTACAATATTATGTAAACGTTTGAACATGTACATTGTATAACTTGAGTTATACAACGTTTCGTCTCAACACCTAAAATAGAATGTGTCGTTCCTCATTGACGTGTCGCTTTGCTTCCATTTTAAATATTGTCGTCGTGTTCCAAACAAGACAAGAATCCATTCCCGGCTGCCAGTCCCGCTGTGTTACCGTCACGGACCTCCACCAGATGGAATTTAGTTCAAAGTGTTGCCTAGTCTGGTAGTTAATAAAAAATATATATTGTTTTAGCATTCGGTCAGATTCTAATAAATGGAACCGTATCGAGTAAATCTTGATTTTGGACCGAGAGGTTCAACGTAGATTGATCGAATGTATTATAATTGATGCTATGGAATCGAAGTTTGTTTGATCTCCGCTACACACTAGTCACCGGTATGTCATACAATATTAACCGGCCGCGGGGCTTGTTAATTGCTGTAGCCAGCGGCCCCGGCCGGCGCAAATTGGTTGCTCATATTTGTATCCAGTAGTCTGAAGCCCCGCGATACCGAGTGAACCAGCCTTCTCGTATATCGTTACTTGACACTCATAGAAGTATATTTTTTATCAGAAGTAATATCACTGACACGTCTAAGTGATATTTGATGGCGATATTATTATGATCTTTCAAAATAACAAGAGCAAATAAGGACACGAGCAATTCACAATACTTCCTTGACATCATAAAATATGAAGTTCTTCTAAATATACGCTCGGATAAACCGAGGCACCTATATATATGAAATTGGAGATAATTTAGCGTAAAGATCGTCTCGCAAGACCGTCGAGATTTTCGTAAAACAGTGACGCTGCGCAGCGCCTGTATTATTCAGGCTGATTACAAACGGCTATGAATGTGTCATTCGTGATTGTTAGAGCCGTGAGCCGTGAGCCGTGTTAGCGCACGAGCGACGCTCCTCAAATATGTAGCGGCGAGGAGCGTTTGCGGACTCATTGAAATTCATGGAGGAATTAACAACGCCCTTTGAAAGATACGTGAAGAGACACCTTAAATCAAATTTTGCTTATGTGATTATATACGTGGGGGCTTGTTTACGCACGTCATGTATGTTTTTAGGGACGTCGTGTTCGCAAGTTCGGTGCGGTTGGGTAAGGTGAGCGAGCCACACAGGAATAGACTATTTAAATCGGTGCGCATCGGCGGAGTTAGTGTTTGAATTCAATGTGGGCCGTATTACATTACATTCCTCGCGGACCGCGGCGGCAACCATACAATTTTGGTAACTGAGAGCATCTCCGCAACATTCATCGCTCCTCGCTTGCTTGTGATTGATTCTGGCGTATTTGTAGGGTAAAGGATATTTCTTACATAAGGATTCGAGTTAGTGACCCGCCTGTGGCCTGCGTGGCGGCCTGTGGCATTATTTTCTCTCACTCGGTACGCGTTGGTCCAACGTGAAGAGATATCTTAACACATAGTGAAATGTGTTGTGATAATGACGATAGGTAATCTAATTGCACGCTACTGTCACCGTCTATAACATCTCAATAAACGTTATCTAATTTGAATTGTAATCAATCTCAATAATTACAGCGGTCGACAGACACCGTGATCGAGCACGCAGACATTGCCGCGGGTGGAATTAACTAAATTATATACAAATTCTTTGTGTATTGCTGGATTTCAATTTGAACCGTGGTCTCGTGGTTAAATAACTATTGAGTATTGGTACATCGCAGCGTTCGAGTGCAGGATATTTGTTAATCCTAATTAATAATACTTACTTAATTCGATTACAAAAAAGTAACGGGTAAATTTATTAGGTGGTATAGGTAGTAAAAATGTTTGTCGTGAAGCCCAATAATAATCAACGGTATTAGTTGGGACGAAGTCTCTTAACGCCGTGTGCGTGTCACGGGACGACAACGACACCTCCAAGTCGTCGATGGTGCCGGCGTCTGGTCGGCGGTGAGACTCCCGCTGTGTACTGAGTGTACATGCAAACTTTCACGTGGGCGTGCGAGCGGCGTGGAGCTTAACTTGAATCTATACTGATATTATAAATGGGAGAGTGTGTTTGTTTGTCTTTTTTTCACGGTACGACCGAGCGTCGTTACGGTATGATTTTTGGTGTTGAGATACTTGGGAGGATGAAGAGTGCATCAGGCTACATTTCAGCGACATCTGATTTCTGTTTTATTCTGTGAGATCCAGTACGATGTATATTTCAATGAGAGAAATGAATCGCTAACATTTTTTTTGCTGTTCTATTTTCCACGCAGGCGAAGCCACGGGAAACATCTAGTTATCTGTGAAGCAAGCCGTGCTCCGCATGTCGTGGTTGGGTTGGTAACGAGGAATGCTGTCGGCGCGGGTGCCGTGTCGTATCGAATAACATGTGATATGAGTGCGTACACTTAGCGCTAACAAAACATGAAAGTGTGAATTTGAATCTTAAAATAATTCTCTTAGTAGCAAAATGGAGTACTGTTTTTGCTGTGTTCTCATCTCGCACACTTGTTACGTTTAAATCCTGCACGATTCAAGTTATTATCATATTGATATGAATTATGAAGGTTACGAAGCAAAATTATCACAAGGAAACATGCACATGTGCACATTTAAATCTTCTTTAATCATCTGAAATCTCAATCCGTACTCGTCCTTCGTGGTGGATGACAGCGCGTAGGTACTCCTCATAACACATGAAGCTAGTATATTTTTTAATTGGCTAACTGCTAATACTAAAAATTCCGATGTTTTTTTACTAAAAAATATTGTTTTGTCATCGTCGGTATATGGTTGAAAACTGTGCAAATTTACATTAAAATATGAATTTCATAGCGTATATTCAATATGCAACTGTTTGCAAATAAACAAACACACAGTCGCACATCCGCAATAAGAACGTTTGACAGACAGGACGGACGGAGACAACAGAGATCGAGAACAAACGTTTGTATCTCACATATTATTATTCTAAAGATACGGCGCCATCCGCTGACCTACAGGGTAGTCAAAATATCGCTTCGAATATTTTACAATTGTTTTTTAAAAGGGAAGTGACAGCTAACCAACGAGATAAAAACTAAGCCGGACGGAAGGGATATTAGCAATTTCCAAAAAGAACATAACGTAGCCTACCAGCCGAGGATGCTTGAAGGCCCTTCAGGATGGATGGCGCACCGTATACTCTAATACTGTATCCGCCGGTTCACACGGAGCATCAGTGTGTACCGGCCTCGGCAGCAATACGAGAGCATATCGTCGTCGCACGGCTCCCGCCCAGTTCACTAATTAATCTGGAGCAACATAATCTTGTTTAAGTTGCCGCCGAGTAGAGCGACCACCGCCTGATCCCTCGTTAATATACTGTAAGGGTAAAGGTACCTAATATGTTTTGTTTGTTGATATTAATAATTATCAACGTATTTGTCTCAAACCACATCCCTATGCGTTTAACGAACGTGTGGACTTAGGATAAGTGAATGCGTTTCGGATTCCGTGACGTCATTTCTACTTGGTCTATCATCTTGCCAGTGAGCTCCGTATTAACATATACGGTCCTTGCGTACCATTCGGACTTCTGGCTCAACGTTACACTTTTATGGAGTATAATATGAAAGAGAGCAAATTATCTTACACAATACACATAACATGAAGCATGTTAATTGTATTACACTTAAATCCCTTTAAGAATACAGAGCATTGCATCCGGACTCAGTTGGAAAACATTTAAGTCTCTGTTCGGGGGCCGGATGTGGAAATCGACAAAGGCAGCGGAGCTTAAAACTTTGGCAGTGAACAGAACAAGTTAAACTCGGATCACAATATTTCACTTTTTCTTTTGCGAGTTCTACTTAAGTAAATACTGAAATGTCTTTCTGCTTGTAAGATTGTTTAGCATAGTAACACTTATTTTTCAGGGCAAACAGGGAGAGACGAGGCTGTGCAATAAAAAGGGGAGGACGAACATAACCTGCAACTGAATAGTTTAGGGGAACCCTATCCGTCATCAAAAATACTATGATGATAAATTTACAAAAGTTATCTAACGGTGTTCCGGTGTACAATGTGACGCACAGCCACCAACGTGTTATAGATGTGGTGCGCTGTGTCATCCGTGTTCATGGAACAGAACAAAATAATGTTGGCGTGATGCTTTCAAAGCGAGTGGCGGTAATCCTCGTAACTGTAGCTTCATACTCGTACATAGAAACGTGCTTCGATGCAAACTTTAAGTTAAATAGGTATTCTACAGTAAAGTAGGATAAGGGAACAAACGCATGAGTTATACTGCAATCCGAGCACATACGGGCTGAGTCCTGGAAAAACCCACCCTATGTCTCGAACGATACGTGTCAGAATTGAGTGTCCGGAATACTCGTACACCTGACAAAGTTTTACAAACAGAGGTTTAATTCTATACTGTAAGTCCTCGCGAACGTTTTGTTGCGAAAAACTATATTCTCTATCTCTTTCTTTGGCTCTTTGGTACATTATTACAGCGATGAGATCTCTTCAAACTTTTCGATCTAGGAATTCAACTTCTTTTCTTTGTTTAAATTCATCCTTATTTGTTCGATTAACAATTTTGTTGTTGTTTAATTGCATGAAAACCGGCGTTAGAATGTATATATTACTGAGATCCAGAATGCAACGTTATTGGTTGCAATTCACACCACCTCGATTTTACAAGTAGTTAAAAGTATTTCCTCCACATCAGTATGCATGTTTGATTAGTATCGAACAGATCAACAGACTTTTTAATAATATTTGTGTCATTTTATAAAGTATTGTTTTTGTAAAACCTTACACAATGCATGAATACCGTCAGTGACGCCAGGATTGTGCTGGAGGGTTTAGATCCCAGCAATTTCCAATAGTAGAGACCTGATGCCATAGATACATCCCTAACTTAACAGCGACCGTATAACAAGGCGGGAAAAAAATATAACTCTCATTTTTGGATAAAATTTTACAACGAAGAAATAACTTCAGGGATAGCGGAGGGCGGCCCATGTAAAACTTCGTTAATTATGCACCTCGCGCCTGGACAACAGTTCGGATGTATCGACGTTCCAACTCCCAACCGGTTCGATTGCGTCTTTTTGTTTGAGGCCGCGAGCGTTTGATGCGACGAGTTTTGCCTCCAGTAAATTTAGTAATGATTAAAAAGATCGTAGATAAATCATGAACGTAATTTAATAATGTGAAAGTCGTTCAGAAGGTGAAGTTCTCTCAGTTTCCGTCGGAGGGATCTGTTCTCGACAAAGTTACTTGGAAACTCTATTCTAGTCTCATCGATTTTATCGAGAGCGCTTACGTTCTGTAAAGTGTTTTTAATACAGCTCGTATACTTGAAAGTTTCTCGAAATAGGTGCGTTTACAGATTTCAGTTTATGTTATAAACGTTATAGAGAACTTTACACGGGCTTTACACTTCGCCCGGGCTCCTCTGTCCAGAAGTTAGCGGGGTGCTTCAGCCACTAACTTACTATCTTCACTTTTATAAAGGAAGCGTTTGCAAATAGTTTGAAATGTTCACGGTAAATATTTAAGCCACATTCCTGATAGAGGGCTATGAAATTGATCATGGTGTCTTCAGAATAAATTAAAATAATATTTATTTTTTAGAGAAGGATCGGGAAGTTTTCTTGTAAAATACAAGTACGTATGGAGGATGATTTTAATTAAAAACTTATGTTCAGAAATAATTCACAAGCCTTTTTATCATTTTCCTTATTTTCTTATACTTAAACTGCAAAATCAAAATTCTTTTAATTACAGTAAAGTTTAATTATGTTAAATTTTTTCCATTCACTTGAAAGTAGGTTTCGGACAGCAGACAGAGTAACAGACAGTCATGTTAAAGTTATAGTTTTTCAACATACCCTGATTATTAAAAACATTATTATTATTGCTGTACATAACTCAGATATGTATAATATTATTCTAAGTATCAAAAGCAATGCTAAGTAGAAACTGAAAGACCATTGTGATCTGACCTTTAAATAAGAGGTAAGCTGAAGTTCTCGACTGAGTCCTCCCGGGGCGGCGCGGGCGGCGCGGCGCGAGCCGGGGCGGCGCGAGCCGGGGCGCGGAACACCGACAACTCTCGGAAGAGCTTAGCATAACAGTTGCTTGAGAAGTGTTCACTGAATTTAATGTTAACACGTCGAAGTAGCTGCAAGCTGCCAGCCGCGGGGCGGGCGGCGCGGGCCGATGCGGGGCGGGCGGGGGTGCAGCGAGGCGAGGGAATATGAAGTTGATAATGGAGTTATAACGGAGCGAACATGATCTGACTTTTGGATTTTAGTCGAATGTAACATTAGCATGGAATTTTGTATTGATGAGATATATAGGACAACTTGTGCCGCCCTGTTGTTGATCACCGCCAGTACGAACCCAACTATCACTCATGTATACTAGTTCCTACACAGAACACTTAAGTATTTACTCAAGTAAATACTCAAATAATCACTTTAACTCAAATAATTTGTTAAGAAAGTCAAGTCAGTAGTCAAGAATTAGAACGTAGTAAACTTTGTCAACTATTTTTATTCAATTGCTAACCATATGAACGAAGCAAGCAGTGTCAAACTTTAACGTAGTCTACGAATTACTTGCTTATGTAATTATTTCAACTCAAGTAACTATTTTAGGAACAAGCGTATATAGGAACAGGCGTAGGAACTATATAAAAGTACTGTACGATCTTAACCTTATGATCTCATGTAATGCTCGATCCTCGAACGTCAGTAATCGACTTCTTTACCCGGTAATGCTAAAGATACTACTAAGCTCCGTGCTTAGTTACTAACCGTAATTCGACTATGACGATATCATTGGAAGCATTTTTATGGTACGCTTGTTAAGGGTTATATGCAAACATTATCTCTATCTATCTGTCTAGCATTTCAGGACATAGGGATCTCCAAAATGGCGCCACTCCGATCGGTCCTGAGATCTTTGAATCCAGCGGCTTCTCGCCATCTTCTTTAGGTCGTCAGTCCACCTGTACTTCTTTAGACGAGGCGCGGTCGTCGATCAAGGACTTTGCGACCTCATTATTATCGTCCTCATTTATTATAGACATTGTACTAAATTCAAAAAGTTGATATTTGGAGAAAAAAAATATAAATAAAAAAATTAGGAGTGTCGCTGGAGATACTTAAAATATATAAATACTATAAAGAATATATATATATATACTGCGCACCACTAAATAATGTTAGAAGTTTAATGCTACTTTGTATAACAGTTATATTTTTATAATATGGTCGTTTCGTTTTGCCTCTGTAGCAGTGGCGATCATAGTACTGAACTACTTCATGATTTAAAAAATAAATAATTACGTATAGTCTAAATTTTAAGTAAAATTTGGACAAAATAAATGACAGTTCAATACAAGCGCGTGCCGCTGCTCCGTCGCCTTATCTCACAGAAAATGGAGCCTTTTAATTGATTATATCGGTTCGAGAACATAATAGCGGGCGGGAGTCGACGAGATCGTCGATTCGCGACATGTACAATAATGATAACACGAACCTTGTATTGGGTACAATAAAGATAATGATAGAGCCGCAGCGGCCCGTGGCCAGGTTTCTTCAGTACACGTACAATGTTACACACGCCTTTTCATTTCACTTATTTGACAGCGCCACTTTTTTTTTGTAGACGGGTGTTTTAACTCGTGTGTCATCTTTTATTGTCTATTAAAAAAGGTCAAATCTTAAATGTTTTTCTTCTATCTGGGTTTAAAAAATGAAGATTCCACTGCATACTAGCTAATAGGTATATATATATAATAAGTCGCTACGACGAATATGTAACGTTTTCATAGGTTTAATAGAAAAAAAATGATAAAAATAACTATTGAAAGAAGCAATTTACGCAACGAAACCTTATTTAGATTAAAAATGACATTTTTTCTGTCGATAATGGCGCGGAGGTAACGAGGAGCGAACGACAAAAGCGACCTAATCGAGTTGACCTTAATAAATACAGTGAACGGCTAAAACGTGTTTTTCGTCCCTCCTACAAATGTTTACGTAAAGAGGTAGAAGGTTTATTTTTCATAAGAAGATATTCATCAGCGTCATCGTTTCATTTTTATTTCATCTCAAGATACTAAAAGAGGCGGAGAGTTTGCTCGACGACATGTAGACTCCGCATCAGACGTCGGAGTAATTATATTATACAAAGTGGAAGTGCTCACAAAGAGATTTCGTGAAGAAGAAAATGTCATAATAATGAAACATTAAGGTAACAAGTTCGAAATAACACACCCTCCATCCAGCCACCGTCAACTGCTCGGACGGCGGACTGCGGCGTCCACTGATCTCATTATACAACATGTTTCTTCAACACTAAAGGATTCAAGAGGACCTACGACGTCGATTAAAATGATTAAACGAATAAAGCTGTTAATCAATACGAAGTAATTTATTTTCAGCTGCGCGCTTCCAAGCAGCGAGAACTAGCAAAAAATAATTACTAGCCGTCAGATTAGAGGCAGGAACCTGTCAGGGCGATGCGCGGGCGGCCGGCCTGCGCGCCAGCCATTGAATTACTGGAACACTTTAAAACTCCAGCAAACTAGTTAGTACGGAAATTGAATTTGAATTTGCACCTCGGCACTAGAAAAATCTCAAGACGCCGTTCGGAGGGTCCGAGTGAATAATTTATACTTGTCTCTCCGTGTGTCGCAGTCGTCCGGCGAGAAACAAAAACGTTCGAACTTCATTTAAAGTTAGCGACGGGTTCCGCGCGGCGCCGCTTTCGAATTACCGTCTTAATCGGTTTGTTCACTTTCTCCCGAAACGCGTTCGAGACGTCGCTTTAACTCATTTGTTCGAGTTCTCGGCTGAATTGTTTAAATGTCAGCCTGGACGGTATCATACACGTCGACACGCGACATCGCTGATAAACGCATGGTCAATTTTGCCGGGGGTGCGGTAGGTTGTATTTCAATGATAAGTTATTATCTTAAATACTCAAAATTACTTATAACTTAGAAGGGGCGAACAGATTTTTCTAACGTGACGCTTAAAACAATCAGCACCACGGACTAGGTGTTGGAATTAAACTGCGTGCTACATTGCCCAGCGACCGTCGACAGGAGGGACCGTTCGCCATAACCTCGGCCGTCAGCTACCAGGTTGCACCGCAACCGCGGGTGAATGGTTTAGCTTTCAGATGAATAGACCTCAATCAAGACGAATAATATCCGTAATAAAGGAAAAGGCGAATTAATATCTCGGAGGTATTATTTACAAATTATTTTTACCTTCTCTGTAGTCCCAGTGAGCGGGAACTTGTTGTTGGGAACTTCTCAATTGAATTTACGTGACGATGAGTTTGCGATTGTTTCAAGAAAATGAATTTCCGATAGAACTTGAATATGATGAGAGATAAACAAACAGTTGAAACAATTTCGCATCGCGCTGCCACGCGCGCCGCCGCCGCCGCTCTGATCACAAGTAAAATATTTGTTCAATAAATTTTATATTCCCATGACGAATTCAGGTTATTCTAAAAAATATAATTAACGCACAGACTCGGCTCCCGCTCTGTTGAGTTTGCCAGCGATTGCTGTTTTTTGTTATTTCTTGATTTATGAAAATCAAGCTGTTTTATTTTTAGGGGCCGCAGCTGATCGCGTCCTGTTTCTAAAATGTCGCAAATACTCCTCTGTGTTATACAAGACTGTGTTTGCGGTACTTGCTTTTGAAACTATTCGTTAACTATATACCTAAAGGCAAGATAGTATTTGTTCTCAAAGAATTAGTTTAGGCATACGGCGGGGAAATGTTCCAGCCACAATTAGAACGTTTAGATGATTTATATTTTTTTGGAATATGTATATACTAGCTTACTCATAGGTAGATATTTATTTTATGTATATATTAATTTGTTAATAATTATTAGTTATGTTATTCTTATACTTTGTATGTATGTTTTATTTTATGGATTAATGAAAAAAATATGTTATATTTAGTGGTTGGTAGTAATTTCGTTGTAAGGTACGTGCGCGGTACACACGTTACACACTTTATGACCTTTTTTTTTTTTTTTTATATACAATAAGTCAGTGCTTGACTACTATCCCACCTGATGGTAAGTGGCGATGTAGTCTAAG
>DWPA01000149.1:0-32238 GCA_018251375.1 Calpodes ethlius
AATTCACTATTGATGAATTCTCTCGTCTAGAACCAACTCTGACTGTATTATCAAGTCAGGTTCATAAGATTTTGCGTTTTCATACACTTTTTGTTGTCAGTGCAGTCGAGTTCGACACATACGTCAGAATAGACCACGTAGACGCCGTGTGAACCCAGTGTAATAATTGTCGACACAAACTCTGCTTATAGGACAAGACTATCGGTATCTAAAAACTTCACCTGATCTCCTTCATTTCTCAGGTACTCTAAATGAAACTTATTAGTCTTTCAGACACAAATAAATGAGTAAGCAGATTGCGTTCACGAATTCAATTTGCTCGCGGCCCCAATTAATTGGGTAATATGAATACAATTGGGCCAGGCCACAGAATAAATAGAATTAAAGTATAGAATATTCGCTCCTTGAATCTTGATGGGAGTGAACAATTCAATTTAACAGCGTGTACAAAATATGTGTGTCAGTTTTGTACCCAATTGCAGTGCAATAAAGATTGTTTAACGGAAATTTAAGTTCCGTGTTGCATGGTTGTAGGCAATCCTTAGATGTAGTTAGTAACTATAATATATAACATCACAATATTATTAAAAAAATACAAATTAGTAGTATTAATAGTCGATAAGTAAAGTACATCGCATATAGCTACGCTTTAAAATACACTCGTGACACTGTAGCGACACAATCGCGATGCTGTCGCGCGGTTGTCGTTGTCGCAGAAACCAGCGATATCGCTCATGAGTCACGCTACTGTATCGCTACAAAAATATGTGAGCGACCTCGGTAAAACTTTCGCTAAAACTATGGTTGCGTCCAATGTCATACATTCTGCGTTAAGTAATAATTTATCAACATTTTAACACAATCCTTTATCATCCGGCTTGCTTGTATATCAAATAACACAAATTGAGAAATATGCGACGACGCATCTCATAAATGATTTTTATTCATATATTTTTGTGACGCATTGATTATATTTCAATATGAATAATCGATTTCGTCCGTGAGTGGAATCGAATAACAGTTCTTAACCATTACTCTGTAACAGATGCACAATGTTTGATTAAATCATGGATTTTACGCACTACCAGGTACCTAGGTACACAAATCGTCGTGCGAAATGATACAGTTACAACAATAATGGGATCCCACGGCTTAAGGTCAACGAACCGCACGCTTCGCTACTTAAGTCGTCGACTGTACGCGAGATTTACTGTTTCCGTCTCTATTCCAAACAATATATTGCGAGAGACTTCGGTTAAAATGAGAAATATGCCGTCCCATTTTTAGGATCGACAAACTAGTCGATTAAGCGCCTTTGATGTTTCACTCGGGGTTAATGCAGTCATTCGATACCAGCCACACGACGTCAATTTGGAAACGATCGATTACTGTGAAATATTTAGGCTAGCAAATTAACTTTAACCAAATTGAGTTGGTATAGAAGGTGTAAGTTTGGTTGTTTTATTTAATGTAAATTGGAACATGATTGTTTTATTAGCCTGTTGGTTAATACACTACCCGTTACCGGCTGGCAGTGTATTTCAATTGATCGGAATATAATAATACGATTGGTATAATATTCGCTTTATAAAAATATCAGATTAAGTTCGTAATAAATTGAGCTGTGTTCGAAATTCGAATTTATTTGCGACGCAGAACTTCAGATCATTAAGCTAAACGAGTCAATACTTATGGGGCGATTATTCATTGACCGACACGATACCGACACGACACCGGGACTGATGTCGGTAAATACATAAATGCTTGCACAGTGTCACTGGACGATAACAACACCGACGTGTAGGCGGCAAGACTCCCAAAATGTTTAGGTCAACGTCTTATCTATGTATTGTGTATACACGCAAGCTTCCATGTGTGCAAGTGGAGTAAAGCTTAACTCGAACTATAAATCCGTTGTAGATATGCCGGTAAATAAAAGACGTAGTTGCCGATGTCGTGTCGTTGAGTGCTGTTGGTTTCGGAGTCGTATCGGTCAATGTAGAATCACCTTTAAAAGATTAATTACTTACGAGTTCTGTTCGGTATGCTGCGATTTGTAACAAAGCAAGTATTCACTCGAAAAATATATCTATAACTATTAAAAAGAAAATATTCAAGAGGTTTTCTAAGGTATTTTGAGTAGAAGCTTTATGTTTTTATTATATTTTTTAAACTATGTTACGTTATTACAAATGTATGTGACTATACCATAGCGACCACTTACGTGAACTTGGCCTTGTTCCAACTAAGATAAGGACGACAAATAGTCCTGTACCTTTATAGGTTAATAGCTAGTTACGGAGTGACATGATAAGAGCTTGCGACTAACGCAAACGTGACTTAGAGGCCATCTATAAATTACGTCACACGTATTTCATGACATTCTATGACCCCTACTCCTCTATTGTCACAGCTAGTCATTTTTATGTGATTCCAACCCCCCCTCCCCCTCCTGCGGTGTGACGCCACATATTCTGCATTTTCACAACTAGAAAATATGAAATTAGAATACTACTACATATTATGTTTAATTTATTTTGATTACAATTGTATATTTCACACACCTCTATCATTGTTCGTAATGTGTGCCTTAGTTAAAGCCATGTTCTCTTCTTTTCAGGCCACGCGAATCGAGAATCGTCGATCAGTGTCGGTTGGTGCGACCGGTGGGGCAGCGGTCGAGAGGCACTCGTACGCTGAGGGGAGAGTCCCAGCGCCTCATGGCTTGCCACCGTCACCAGGTGCAGCCGCTGCGCAACGACGCGTCGCGGCCGCTTGTCAGGCCAGCAGACGGCTACTAGAGGAAACTCTTGCTAAACCTGGTAAGGATTCGCATAAAAGGAACTTACTTGATAATAAGGAATAGTTTATACCTCGAATTGATACCTGTAAGTTTATAGGTACATTGTATAGAATGCCTCTTTATTAGATACATAAACTTAACAGAACGGCTGTACTGGGTTTATTATATTCTCTTTACTATTAACTTCTTTTATGTCTTGATAATATTAACAGCAAAAGCCCTGAAGAAACTTCGCTATAATGTAAGATTTTAATGAGTGTTACTTCTGTAATAGCTATTCTTTGTATAAGCTCCAACAAAGAAAATGCACGATTATGTTAAGACTGAGAAGACTATAATATCTGCTTAATCTCTAGAGAGTCAACAGTGTTAATGTTCCGTCGTTGCTGTTGTCTGCCTTTGTGAAATTAGCATTTCTGTCCAGTTCTAAATGGTTTATACCGGGATTATAACATAGAATTGAATTTATTAGTCTTAAGTTAAAATAATACACATTTTAACTCAAGACATATCCATAGGATAAATAAGTAAATTTCATTTTATGGTTAAAGAAATTTTGGCATCATTTACCCTCGTATTCAAGAACAGATCAACTCTCTCATTAAATAATACCCAGAATAGCTGGAAAGCCTGCTGAACGCGGTTTTGACTGTACTTCCCGATAGCCTGAATTCTAAAAGATTAGTTGACGCGTCGAGTGCCTGTGTTTTCCGATAAACTTTTGGTCGCTTCACATAGGTATAATTGAGAATAGTCAAAACGTAGCCCATGTCATTCTCAAGAATCCCATTTCAACACAAAAATCATCTTATAATGACGCTCAGTTGCTCCGTGAAAGAAGGAGAAAGAAAGAAAGAAACAAACAAACAAACATACAAACATGTGGATTATAAAGATGTACTGTTTGTGAGTTTGTATTTAGGAGTATAATTGTTGAGACTTTAATTATACTTAGGATCTGGATTCAATCATGCTGTTAATCCCTGGCCCAAAGAAATCTAAGTTTTACAGAAACATAAGTTGAATTTACATTGGATTAAGTCATGTTATGTGGTTTATATGCATTATTTATTTTTGCTCTTTTTCTTTCATGGTTGACAAGGCATTGGCGATGCCTTTACTTATGCCCATAAGTGACAATGACATCTATCAAGGGGATCTTCTACTCAGTAGCAGGTTATTTATATAAAAAATCAGTACGAATAATTACAATTAAACAAGAAAGTTCGTTATTTAAAAGCCTTGATGATCGTTTAAAGTATCTGCTCACTGAACCATATCACAATTACAGGTTCAACTCAACTTCTCGTTAAATATTACCCCTCGTGAAAATATCTGCCATTTTTGTCAATTTACAATACTGCTTTAATATGAGATGCTTTCTGTATGGATTTTTTTCATATTAAAAAATTGTATGTATATTGTTGTTAATGCACAAGATTTTTATTGGGTTTCTGTTTTCAAAACTATATCTATATCTATAGTCATATCAGTCCGTTAATCCAAGGCTTAATCTAATCTATGGCTAAACTTAGACATAGTACTTAGAAAGTTGTAATTTGGCATGACTTTACATATTTATTTATAACTCCGACTAAATTTAAAACAAAATGTTTAATAAATAATTTTAGAGAACTCCGTACTCAATAAAATATTATTTAGACTAATCTGATGCTATTCGTAATAACTTTCATTATGTTACAAGCCATTTGCAAGCGAAAGTAGAGGAAATGTTGAGAATAGAAGTGTGAAAGTGCCCGGCGTTTATTAGCGAGTAACATTGCGCAGTCATCAACTGAAAACCATGTTTGCTCTGAGATAGTTTGCTTTGCCTTTCATAAGTGCGATTAGATAATTTTCTGCTCTTTATAACTAATGAAGAGTTCTATAACTTACTAATCATCATTACCTATCTGTTAGATATAAATGTTATTTATTGCGTTAATTTTTGCGCTTCTATTTGCGCCTTATTAGTCACGATAAACAAATATACTAGATTTTTATTCCGAGTAGCTTACTAAACTTGGAATAGATGATAATATTAGAGTTTTCGCAACTAAAGTAGATTTAAACTCGATATATTTTTATGATGTCCATTACAGTCACGACTGTTCTCGGTCTATCGTTAAAAGTTTTGAGTTTTCTTTATTATTCCTTTAACTTAGAAAAACTTTAACGTCATTAAAAGTGCCACGCAACACTAGCATAGTTATAAAGTTATATTAGAATATATATTTTAATATTTACTACGGCACTATTAATATGTTATAATTATAAAATTTGTTCGTACTATCTCATTTTGTGTCACTAAAGCTTATTCAAACTAAATGAGAACAAAACTTCTCATTTGCGATACGCGTAAGTAATTACGTGTACATTTCAACGTATTTCAAGTATTATTTTAAGCTGTAGCCGAGTTTATTTATGTTACGTGAAATGTAATACTCTTGTACCTGGGTGTGCAAAAATTTGTTCGCGACACCGCAAATTAGTTGATTAAAACATTAATTTAATTAGATGGCGGAGTGCGCTCATATCTTGGGAAATCACTGGTTGCTAGAGTTGAAAGACTAGGTACTGCGTTCCTTGGAGTGGTATAACTTTAATCTTAAGGTATTTCCTTATTTCGACTACGTAAAACATTGTATTGGTTACATTGGCCAATAATTTTGAGGTAGCTCTTTATACACATGTTTAGCTAAGCTCTAATTGTTATTTATTAAATATAATGCTTAATTTTATCAAATTCGAATGAAACTCGTATCTTATACGATACTAACTTAACGGATACGTAACGGCAGATGGTATTTTTTGTACCTACATTTATTTAAATATCTTTTAATCTCTTCATTTCAGAATAATAAAATATACGTTAATCATTTATGTCTAGTAAAACAATCGACGGCTCTCTATCATACAGATTTTTAACATTATAAGTTAAAGTCACAGATGGACCTACAGACATATTGCGTAAACACGAATACCAACTTTTATACGAGGCGTGAACCTTAAAGCTACTAGTACCAAAGTTAATATTAAAGTGTTAAGTAGCTAATATTAAAAAAAAATTATAACTGCAAATTGACATCACTGGAAATATAAAGCAATGTCGATATTGTGTCATTCAATGAAGAAGCAGCCATTCTGTATTTGAAATTCGTTCCATCTTCGCTTTGGGGAACTTGACTCGTAAATGTGAAGGTAACCATAAAGAGTAACTGCACCCAAAGCAATAATAATCTACTCATTTTATCAGATGTTTTCTTATCTTTTTATGTTTACTACATACCCTAGAAAAGTTCCAGTGAATCACTACCTACAAGATATGCAGAGAATAATTTGTACTGAGTTTTGTACGTTACGTACTTAAAATTAGCATTAATAAACGCTTATTCTCTAATACCAAAGATCAAAATTTATTCGTCACACAAAAAAGTTTAAGCTTACATCGTATTGATTGATGTCTTAATGCGATTTCTTTTTATGTGAATAAATATATAAAAAAGAAAAAAAAAATCCTGCTCCGCCCAACAATCAAACCCGGGTCCTAGAATCCTCAGGTACTGCAACGAGACTACGGTTACACTTAACTGAGGAATGCTGCGGTTAAATTTAACGGCTATACTTAAAGTACTCCATGTTAGTATTATTTTTGTTGTGCAACCAAAACTTTCTGTCAATACTCTCAATGTCTGTGTCATAACCATTGAAGCTACACCCATAATATTCGACAGCCTATCACAATTTTGAGACTATGAAAAAAATTACAACGAAAAAAGGTATCCCAAACTGCTCTGTGTCCAGTTAATCCAGATGTATGCATACATCTGTGGGATGCTTTATGAAGAGATTCCGGACAATAGCCATCCCGCAGGAGGTAGGAATATATTGAAAGCCTCGTAAAAATATCCCCTCACAAAGCGCGGCTAGACTAGAATAGGCTTGTTTGAAATTAGATGAGGTTTTAGCGGGACAAAGGAGCTGAAGTATCGTCTAACTATATTTATTTAACAATTTGCGCGGCATAAATCAAACTCTGCACAGAGTGAAAAATAAAGATGTCTGCTCGGGCAAAGTTATATGTAATAGACAGTCGCAATACTTTGTGTTGCATCAATTTAAAATTGGAATGCTGTTAAAAGAAATTAAACTTCCGTACTTATTCATTAATTTGTACTCTGAAGCTGGTAAAAATCTTCTATTTGACTTACAAGTTATTTTTAATAATAAAAAGCAGTGATAGTTTAGTGGGAAACTTAACAAAAAGAAATCCATACATACATCTTTAAAGACAAAACAATCTGGAGACCTGTAAGTTGCGCAAATTTTCTCATGTAGTACGTTTATATCTACATATATATTTACATTAAATATGAGATATTGTAGTAATATCTCTTACTAAAACTTAAACCTTAGTTTAAAAGCGAATTTTAGCAATTTAATCTCAGTAAAGGAATACCTTAAGAATAAAATCCTACTAATTGTAGTTTAATTACACCACACTTATAAAACAAGATTTGTTAATTAGTGCAAAAACAATCTTTATTACCATAAAATAATAGGAAACAATTAAGTATTGAGCGTGTTAACCACGGTCGTGTTTTGTTATAGTCAAGGATACAGGTTTGAACAATTTATAGTAATTCAGACGCTTCAATATTATTAAGAATGAATTTAATAATAGCGGAATTAAAATAATTGGTCATAAGTTCCGTCCCATGCGTGAGGATTGCATGAATACATCACTAACTTAGATACAAAGTTATAATCGTCCCTGAATTAGGAGATGTCTTAATTTTCCCTAAAGCAAATAATTACTACCGACTGAATTAAAGAATTATCAATAATAAAAAACTTAGTTTATTATTTTTCAAAAGGCAGAAAGAGTAAGCAGGTGCCATTTTATCTTCACCACTTAAGATGAGACGCAAATGGTTAGATAATGGTACCTATTTATAACCCTAAAGTGAATAATTACTTTATGATAACCTGGGACTAGTTTTAAATGTTTTCGGTGCACACTATTTATGATTCTCAGAAAGTCAGAAGATTTTCCACATCCATCTGATTGTTGAGCTGATTAGCCTGTTTACTCACTATCTTGTGGCTATTTCGTAAAATCCGGCTTTGACATTCGATTATAATAATGGTCACTTATGTGCGACATTTTAGTTTAATAGCTCAGAGGATAAACGTCGTGTAAGCCAGATTTCTACCATGTATTTGGAACTATAGTTTTTCTTTTCTCCCAGGTACCCCACCGACAATAGTACAGCCCCCTAGCGGAGGCTACTGGGTGGACGGAGTGGACGACACACCCCTCGATGATGAGAACGAACCGCGCCCTCAGCCAGGGACTCCCCGGCAGGCGTCCAGACGACACAACATCGACACCGACGACACCGCCAAGTACTACCGGCGTTTCTTCCTTGGCAAAGTAGGTAACATTTATTCTGAAGCCTGACTGAAGTTTGAATGAATGTTGCTGAAGTGATGTTGTTCGGTATTTGAATGAATACTGCTGCACTGATATTATGCTTTGAACGGACGCTTAGTCTTGGGAATTCATAATCGTAATATTTTATCGAGTATACGATCGAAAAAATGTTTAGGCTTTTGTTCTTTAAATGGACATATTTTTATTGAAACGATACATAAATAACAGTTAATGTTCACTGAAACTTACAACTTAATTATAAATCATTTAAAACCTTGTCTAAATCGGTTAACTCGTGTTTATTCCTCGAATTTGTTAAATGTCTTTCACAGTCGTCAATCAGTTACATTTTAAATATGTTTACCAAGTAAAGTTCAGTTCATATGTACGTTGTATAACCAAATATATCATTCGCAGTCACGCATCTTTGAAGCGTATCGTTAGTAGGCTTGACTGATTGACCTGCCTGTCTGCTGGGTACCTCACTGCACACACACTGGTCAATCGAGCGTAAAAGTCCATACTAATATTATAAATGCGAGAGTAATTCTGTCTGTTACTTTGTTACCTTTTCACACTTAATCCGCTGAACCGTTTAAGATGAAATTAAATACGGATATAGTTTAAGACCTTAATAAGGGCTTAGGATGGCTTTTATTCCAAAAATCATCCCTTAAAGGGGTGAATAGGGGGTTGATGAAGAATGTGATATGGTGTCCTTAAATTGTAATTTTGTTTTAATATCCAATCTGTTTTAAATGTACCTGGGTAATTGAAGTAATCTAGAAGTGACTCTAAAAGCGAACTTGAACTTTACTTTGATTTTGATAAAATATTATTTTACGAAGATAAAAAATCCATTCATAGTTAAGTGTTTTGATTATAGCTAGAGACTAAAACTACGATATGTTTCAAATTGTTTTAATGAACAGAATTAATAGTAAAATGTGTTATCGCTAACGAGAAAATATAGGAAATCGCATTTTTTTATTTATAACTTTAGTAAGTAATGTACACGACGATTTGTGAAAATTTACTAATCAGACAGTATCACTGGTTACAAAAATTTTACCGGAAAACCGTGAGCAAAAATATTAAAAATTTTAAACGGTACATCGTTTTCAAGTACAAAAAACGTTTGCAAAATTCATCTCCTTGACATTCAGCGCGCCACGCCGCGCTGTCTGCCCGAGAGAAATTAAAATAAATACAACGACTCGGCCGCCAGCTGTTTCGCCAACACGGCTGCCTCTTCCGGAAATCATCACGACCCATTGATATGATATACTTGCTTTTTATAGCCGTATTGTTTGACGTATGTACAGTAAATCTAATCGTGCTTCAACCCATTAATAACCCACTACAGAATACTAGTCACTTCTCATAACTAAGGAGGTCTAATGTAATCACTATGCTTCGTAACGCTTTAATTAGCGCGTTAAAAATGACACTATGTCCCATAGCCAGCAGTCTCGCACGCTAATTAACGCGTTAGTCGACACACAAATCTGTAAAGAAGTTCATGACGCATGACGCAGGTGTGATAGAGAGATTAGGCACCCACTATGCTGTTAATATGCTTATTGTAGGCAAATGTTAATGGCCAAATATAGGATTTATTACGCCACTCGAAGGTCTACCGACATGTTTTTTATTTTTGATTTATTTTTCATATCAACCGATACCGACGGCTTTGCGTCCTTTCTGAAGAACGGAATATTTAATAAGTAATAAGCAATACAAATAGATAAACAGTAACGCACAGACTAGAATTTAATACACAACAAATTAATGACCGCACATTAAAACCTGCGTAAACATGCTCCAAGAAGACTTGAAAAACAGTGCCAGAGAATGTGTCAAATAAAATGTGTACTGGTGTTTCCTGAAATGAACCTACTTATTAATATACTTAATTACATATCATATGAAGATAACATTTGAAAATTAGTAATTCACCCAATAACATTCGTAAAAGAATTGCAAAAGCATAAATTTTGAAACCCATGTGTGTCGTATCTAATTCAAGTCAAGTTACATAACACATGTATGGTGATATAGTGTATTGAACACAACGGAACTTTTACCTAAATTGGCTATAGCACCGTCATCCTTTTAGTGAGCAGTTGGGGTAATGGTTTTAATTGCTCCGGCTACCTTTCGAACCGGAATACGCCGGCTTCATAAAGGACGCGAATTTTTTACTTCGCCGCTGAAATATAACCACTTTATCACGTTCCCCTTGACATCGCGACGCGTGCACTGACATACGTATATTTTCAATGTCGATGCCCTTTTATGATCCAACCTTCAATAGCTGCAGGCCTTATTGCACCCGATTCATAAATCAATAGACTTCCTTAAGATGGTTTTGAAGGTGAGGCATCATAACTACGTTCAATTGTACAACGCATAAAACAAGTTCAGTTACCCGCCTGTGATCTATATTTCAAATGAAATCTTCACAATGTTACTTCGACCTTAAAGACGCATCTGTATTAATGAATTCATGCGGAGAAATACAATACATACCAGTATATAGTAGTACTAGTTCGGTTTAAGGTAGGCGTTAGGGTGCATAAGCGGGAGCGGAAAATATTAAAAAAATTAGCTTCGATATTTTTTCATACATCGAAACTTATAATTATCATCATACTTATTATATAATGTATGATATTCATCACTACGGTACTTTGAAGAATTTCTTACGAAAATCCAACAATTTTGCTTTAACCCAATACGAAATTCATTCTAACTGCGACAAAATAAAACGTAGTATTTAGTGCACGTGATTACAATAACTTTACAAGCCAATAATCATTAATGCTTTACTTTCAATTCTATAACGTTTTCGGTTGATTCCTAATATATGTGTTTTAGAATTCATCTAATTTAATGTACAACAAGCTTTTAAAATTATAAAAATACATTGTACTAACTACTAAATGTTTAATAATCATTTTTAAACACGGATGATAAAGGTTTAATATATAATTAACTGCACTTACGATTTTATTTAAACAGAAATCGCTTTTCTGTTCACCTTGTCCTCGCCGCTCTGCTACATTTGACATCAGTGAGCGCTGTTACCAACACGTGTGAACTTTCCCATACCCACGGGCTTTTTCTCCTTTTTCAAACCATTATGTCTTCTACTAGACGCCCGTTCTTAATATACGATAGTTGGTCAGATTCCAGATTATGGTGTGAAGGAAATGTAAGACGTTTACAACTTCAGCTGACTATAATTCAAATCGGAATGGCAATTTTATGATAATCTATATATTACTCTTTATTGTAAGGGCATTTCACATCATTATGTTTAATTTATGCAAATACGTAACATCCAATTTTAAAAATAATTCAATGTCTGGTAAATTAAATCTTAAACTTAGGCATGTAAAAAAATACTTCCTGTGATAATAAACAAATGACTGTGCTTTTTATGTACTGATGGTAAGTGATCATCATTGTCCAATTACATCAGTAACAAGTCTCCAACGCCAAGTAAAAGGGAAGCAAGAATAAAAAAAATATACTGGTAATCCGAAACTCCCATGGAAACACGCATAATCATCCCATGATCGATTTCTAATTACAACGTCTAAATAATAATAATCAGGATAAAATCAAATCAACCACTAACGACAATCCGATATGAATTGAAGCATCATTCATTATTTCAATAACGACATGACTTTCAGCTCATAAAAACAGATGTAGAGCTCCCTGGAACGTAAGAGCATCGGAAATTATTTCGCGTTCGGTTTTACACTATAAATTAATATGCGTCAATTAAAATTGCCGAGCTGACTTCATAATATAGTCGTTAGAGTACACGAGAACATGCCTTCTCATTACGAAAAATGTGGGAGTGCACTGGAATCACCTACGCGTAACTGGTTTCACGCTCAGTGACGCGTTGCGGTAGGGCTGTGCCTTAACTATGAGGATATTGTTAGGTGGCGGTTGTAATAAATAATATTAGAAGAGTGATATCTCTTGCAGTGTATGTAGGTAAGCATTGGTATCTGCTTAATTTGTTGTCGCTGCATTACGTTATAGAGCTCAATGCTTGTGTTAAACAAACGCGTAAAATCACTTTTAATGTTTTTTTTATAATTTCGTAATAATTAATGTTTATTGAGATGCATATTGATATCATAATGATTATATGTAAGAGGTTCCCTGTCTAAAAAATGGTCGTAATGACAGTGTAAATAATATCTATAACAAAATTACATTTACCTGAGTCTAAATACATAATACAAAACATATGAAATTTGTCAACTTTATAAAAACCTACTTATCCAAATATTTTACAATCACGCTTATTTTTCAATTCTGTTTATTAGACGTTGACAACCCTATCTTTTAGATGGGGAGATTTCAGTATTACCCCGCAGTTTAACCAACCGTGTGTACGCGGCTATCGCTCGTACAAATCTTTCTAGATAACTGTACGTTTCCTTAACAAAAGAACTCTTTCTACACGCGTGCACCAAACAAGTAAATACTTCGCTTGTGTAGTTTAGGGTGAATGTTGTATTGTGAATGTTAGTACCACCATTATACAATACTGACCGTTACGCCCGCATCACTTGAAAGATAAGAGTAGATAGAAGTTTCTTACTGTTATTTAAATGTATTATATATGTAATCTTTTACTGAAGGGAAAATTTATTAAAAATGACTGTTAAAAGGTTTCAGTGACTGCACAGATAAAGTTAATATTGTTTTATATTCTTGTGTTTATGGTCATTGCGTTAACAAGGAGATATTTTATGATAATTTGAACTCACGAATTTATTAAGATTCTTTCACTGATACACATTTCTTAAAATCAAGTCAAATAAAATAATCACATGTGTGGGTCAAAAGAAAAAGACATAGCCATAGCTTGAAACCTAAAATTTAGAATCATTTCAATGCATATATAATTTATTTGTATTGTTATAGATGCGTATAAAACTAGCTCCACCTAGCGAGAATATGTCGAAATAAATAACAAGCGTTATTTTAACGGTAAAATAATATGACGTAGAACATAAATAGGCAGCAAAAAGTTGTCGATAAGACTTATAAATAGCGCATCTACTTTTTTCTTGGTGGCCCGTTTTTTTAATGTCAAATTAACGAGCAGATAGGGCATAAATGTTTTATGTGCAACTGTACCAAAGGACAGTCGTACATCACTAATGTATAATTGTACAAAAAGTGATCAAATACTTTACAACTGGCCATCCAACATTGCAACGATAACTCAAGAATAATGCAACCCAGAAATTCCCATGATAATCCATTAGCGACGTACGCTGTTGACTTTCCTATAAATACGTCCAAACTTGCCAAGAATAATCTACTAAGCCCTATCGTAATATCTAAGATTGGGGCCGACGCTTTATGCAAATTGAGTACGTTCCCACAGTGTGTATAAACCATGTATAGTTCAAATAAAGGTATTACTAAAATTGTGATGTAACCGCACTGCTGTAGGCATTTTTTCTGAGTTTTTTAAGATTTTTGCAAGTGATTATACTTTGAGATATACATACGTGAAGGTATTTTAGAGTAAGCTAAAATATTTTGCGGAATAACTTTGTAGATAAACGAACACAGTAAACATGTTATGACAAGTAAACAAGAGGTAAACGTTAATTCTGTAACAGGCGATAAGTAAGTATCAGTTTGTGTAACAAACCTAACATATTTGAAGCAGTATTTCGTTTGAATTTTGAAGTGGTATCAAATCTATACGTGCTTCAATTTGATAGCACTTTACTACCTGACTGTACGTTAGTGGCTACAGGCGTTAGAGAACCGCAAGGGTTAAGCCAGATGAATGAACGTTGATAGGTAACCAATAACGATTTAGAGTTGACGCGCTATCACTTAGAAACACATGCATATAACGTCAGTACGTAACTGGCTATTATTTTGTCATATTGTATTTCAAAGCTTACTTGATGCTGTATTTTGCTGTATTTTGAAATGATTATTAGACAAGCAAATTTGCAATTGATCACTCTATTGTCACTGCTAACTCTGCGTCGTTGACGCGTTAATTAGTGCGCTATTAAAATCACTGAAGTTGTATATGCTGAAGGTAAACTTCTATTTTCATATACGCCGAAACAATAGCAGCCGAAACTCGAAGAAAAATTTAATTAACGGCAGTCATAATTGTACCTACATATGCCTAATGATGTCTTGAAATAATGACTGAATGAAAAAATATAAACACACTATTCATTACATATTCACGCCAGAAAAAATCAGTTACAGAGAAAATGTGACATAAAATTATAATTAATGAAAGATGTAGATTTTCACATTTTGTAAAAGATTATTTTTGTACTTTTTATGGTGATTCATGCCTTGTAACACCAGAACATGGAACGCTGTTAATTAAATCAGGTTGCTTCAGATATACAATACTTTAAAGTTATTAAAATCTGTAAACCTTTTCACGTGTTTACTATTTACGTATTTTTTTAGAAAACGTGATGTAATTTGATACAAAGTATAATTATAGTAAATCTTTGGTAATTATAAATCGATCAGCTGTAGCTGCAGTAGGCTGCATGATGATCTACTTAAGAGAAATGGGTCCGCTATTCATTTGATCGTGATGAAGATAAATGGCGAGTGACAAAAGAAGTGGAAGCAATAAGCAAATGCCTTCTTTCATAAGGCGAAATTGGTCGGAGGACAATTCGTTTGGGAGAAGAAATGATGGGTGCTCAGAAATGATTGCCATCTCAGTACCGCCTTCAGCTCGATTGAATAAATCGGAGAAAGGTGAAAAAAAGCTAGCTATTCAATGTGTAGTCGGAACAAATGTTTAGTGAGTTCTCGTAATGAAGGGGCATTTCGTCACTGAATATAAAACTAACTTATATTTATTTTGTGAAATTTCACGCACTGATCATTACTGTTGCTGTGGTGCTTGATTGGATTATAGTAAATATTTTATATGTAAGATTTGTATTTATGTTCAAAAAACAATAACAAATAGCGATAGTACGGCGACAACTATACAGATTAGAAAAAACGGGTTCTTCATCCCAAAAATCAATCAAATTACATAAGAAATGTTTGGATCGCATAAACGTGAATAAAAATTTCCTCGTAAATATTTAAAAAAAGAAGTAAGATTGACGTGAAAAAATAAACCCGGAACATTTCTTATACGATCCATCAACGCGTTGAAAGGGACATTAACCCCTCGTCCCTTCAATTACCATCTTTAGCTTTCAATTTACGTCTTTGTTGCATATCCGAGAAAGGACAACCGATAAATTCGGGATTTTCAATACGCGATGACAGGGTGAGATCGAAAGTAGTAAATTTGAGCGATGCGATGTTATTGGTAATGGACTATTGAATTATATTTAAGTAGCAATATTAAGCCATTTTCGTTAAATACCTGTTAGTACTTAGCTAGGTACACATCTATTTGCCATCGTACTAAAAAGGAACCGTAATATTTGTTTTGGTTGCAGTGTTATTATGTCAGCTAGCAGGTTTGATTCTTTTGTGATAGCCGGCATCGGTGTATACGATGATCTTTCTGATTTTCATGAATGACGGTGATCTACTATGACACTTTTACAGTCAGGTGGGATATGCATTGCATTTGGAGATCTTAAAATAAAAACCACGTTGAATTGTTTAATTTATTTACAAGCATAGCATTTTATTTTTTTGTTACATTCAGGTTTATCGTTTTTATCCACAAAAAAACATAAATTAATACTTAACAATATCGCGCTCACATCGCTTAACGAATAATGATCATGATTTGTGAGATTCAAAAAATTCTACGCTGAATGAAAAGTAACGAATAGAATTATAGTTATTTCTTCTGTAGTTTAAATACATCCTGTACTTCCTTTTCTTGTATGCACCATAGAGTTAAATTTTCATTTGTCTGCAGCTCTGTGAATTATCTTCATAAAAATATAATGTGCACATCAAAAAGGTGTAGAAGTACTCGCGAGCGTACCATAATCAGAGAAATGATGCGGCTACGACCTTACAATAGAAACTTCATCTGGTAGAGTGATATGTCATGGACGCTTGAGCTTTATATAACTGTTCCTTCCAACGACAATGGCGTAGAATTTAATAAAGTTGCAGACATATTTAATGTGCCAGAGGTTCGGAGTGATACAGTAGCATTTAATTGAGTTTGGATATGTGAAACTCAAATAATATTCTGTTATTTATATACTATTGTACTTTATTCACGTTTACCAGTCATTAGATGCAATTATTCACAAAGGAAATTATTTAATAAGCATCTTTAAACGTTACAATTGGAATACAATTCCTCTGTATGAATATTTCCAATCCAATGTACAGTGAAGTAAATCGTTATGTATTTCATTTAATACTTCTTTCGCAATGTCATCGCATGTTACGTGCTAACTTTACTCATATTATTTCTCCGAACAAAAAGCAGTTGAGCCAACACCATTGTGGCTTATTTCGTTGTTAAGTGCACTAATGACTTCCTGGCAACGTTTCTGCAAGTCGCCAACGGAAGTACTGCTTGAGACTGCGACAAATTATATAAACCGATCACGTCTCATACTTAGCTATTGTACACTTCAGACAATTGATAATTTGTAATACGCATCTAGCTAGCTAGACATTTAAATCCTTTCTAAGGCATTAGTGCGAGTAATCTGCTCATTTGTTTGTCTACGCCTCTCTAACTCTAAGCTTTTCCACAGTCTAAGCTCAGCATGGATCAAGTTTCGGTTGAATATCTTTCAGTTCGCTTTTGTTTTATTCGTAATGAAGTTGTATATTTGTTGTTACTGACTCAATAGTCTGTATGGTTTTTTAATGTCTGCAGCCAGGCACTTAGGGTTTGGATAATAAGTGGCTCAGCGAACTCGCCATTTTAATGAGTTTTGCGTGAATAGCATTTGCTTATTCCTTTGTAACTGGATCATTGTATTTTACATTGTTTCTACTTATGGTAATTTCTTATTTAATTTATTGTAAGATTGGTTGTCGATTTTTTTTGTAAAATGTCTTATTTATATATATTACCGCTTATTTATAAAAAAAAGATTTTTCCTGTGCAATTGAGAGTCTGTCGTTTAATAGGATTAATAAAAGAAGTGCAAAAAGCTCAATTGTATATGTAATATATGTTTAAAAAAATACTAAAGAAAATGACTGGCGATCGAATTCCGACCACAGAGTCACTAGTAGTCTGAAAATGAAGGAAAACTAGTGAAGCGTGCACAATAAATTCATTAAATTACTTTATTTGCAAAGTTAATTGCCCTGGAAACTTCAGCTCTATTATTTATTGCCCTAATTTGCTTAATTATTTTATAATTAGTTGTTAATTAAACCCTCCCTAACAGTTTTTATTTGCTTAGAAGCCATTTTTTTGAGACGTAATAGATTTTCCTATTGACCAGTTATTATGGCCATTTACATGCTCACGAGGATAATAGTATTTCTAACTATTATTCCTTATTATGATTGTTTAAGATGTCAATACTTACAGAAGAGGTCACCCAATAAGTCAGATTCACCTTGAACGTCCTAACACCAAAACAAGAGCCAACTCGACCCTTTGCCAAAAATGTATCCATTATACTAAGTTCAGAACAAAGACTTATAGTTTAGTAATGACCTATTAAGAGTTTCAAGAATTGGACGAGAATGAAACAATATTACTCCATACATAAGGAGAGACAAAACACTGTACAACAATAGTTTTTGACCTGACCTTGAATGAACTAGCCTGGGTAAAACAGGGCTTGGCAAGGTTAATGAACAATGTAACTAATTATCACTTCCCTTGATAATTGGCAATCCTTGTTTATATTATTTATGTACTTACGACTTAATCCATTAGACTGATATTCTTGTTTGTACAGTCAGCTGCAAATTATAGGGAATGCAGTCAGCATAATGTCAAGAGCTTGGTGCAACCCAACTCATCTGTAACTCATAAACAATCCCAAATTGTACAATAATCTATTCGGATTGCTGCTGAATCTACTGCCTGTTCTAAGGACTGAGATCGAAATCTAGTCATATAAGGCTATGTTTTACCAAATTTATTCCTGGCATTAGTTATAGAAGTTTATGCCCTTGTAGAAGCTGCAACTGGATCCTTACGTCATGTGTTTCATAGAAGTCGATAGGTTAATGAAGGTATGTTTATAAATTGATATAATAATGATAATGATGGACAAATGGATCACGCGTGACCGATTATGTAAGGTCAATCAGAGCAGTGACTTAAACAGTATCTATATCAGTGTATAGTAAATTATTGACGCCACAGGAATGCAAGCGCTGTAGCTCACACACCCTAATATTATCATAAGGGAGAAACTATTTGATTACTAGACAGTATATTGAAAACTGAGGGAGTTTTCTATCCCAAAGATGAACTTACAAGGCGTCATATCACGACGAAAACATACCCTGTAACGTAGATGAAATTTTCGTAGTTATAGTAACATAAGTAATAAAAAAAAAATGAAAATATTATGTTTACGTATCCCACTTCACGCGGTTGAAAGTAAACTAGATAATTTCGTGCAAGGCATAAACTGGAATACGTTAGACAACCTTCGATATTTGTTTTACACCAAATCCACTCTAACAGAGACATTAAAACACCTCAATTCCATAAAGAAGGTTTATAGTCTTTTTACACTACTTCCCAATGCAATATGATCGTCTTAATACTTCACTTCCACACTGAAATAAATCTCAATGTAAGTAATTTAATCTTTGCCAGTTGAATATGAGATCATCATTTGGCCTATTAAACTCTGATTCACTGATTGCGTCAGGTCGTTAATTTTCGTAACAAGTGGCTAGTGATTCCGTGGAAACAGAAATAGACACTGCAATAAGCTTAAATTGAATTAGATTTCCCTCAGATATGAAGTACGTATTATGAGAGTTATGGATTTCCAATTGCTTATACCATTATGACATTGTTAACTAGGTACTTGTATTATTTCACTTTGTCAAAGTGTATCAATAAAAATATCCCATTTCTTGAATTTGTTATTAATCAGTGAGTCGGATATAAAAACAACGTATCACAATAACCTTAGGTCAATGAATAATATTTATATTTAACCTGTGTCCATTTCATGTTGTCTTGCTGTCAACTTCGTAAGAATCACCTTATATTCTTACGCACTTACTAATTTTCTATGTTTTATATGATACAAGATCCTAACAAACATGCTTATCTTTAAAGTCACACAACAATAACCTTGACATAAATGAACAAAAAGGTGTAACCATGATATTTTATAGGCATTATCGAAGGCATTTGCTGAATGTTATGATAGGGCTGACTCAAATACCATAAAAAGTCCATTAACTAAAGATCATCTTTTTCTATAGCCTTCAGCGTTCGTTATCATTATTTCGTGGTTTATTGTCATTGGGTGTGACCGGCCCAGTACAGTTGTTTTGTCAATATTGATTTTGTTATTGCGACGGTAATTGGCGTAATATTTTCCTGTTATCCTATTTTCAGTCTGGAAACGACAGTGCATACCAATTAATGGTTTCTCGGAATAATACCAGTAACTGGAGTATTCCGCTGCGTAAATCCTATAAAAGATAGGTGTTGACATGCAATAAACAGCAATGTTTTAGTTCGTATCGCACTGGCCTACTATTTGAAGAGTTTATTTTTGTGGAATGACCTAATGCTTTACAATTTACAATATTTTTGATTATCTATCTTCAGGTATTTTTTGTTTCGACAATTTTATAATATGTTCAACAAATCCTAATGACTATCTCTCACTCTATCTATCTCTCAAGAAAGTGGTATATAAAACACAAATTATAATTGATATTTTAAGTCAACTCGAGTAACTTTGAAACCTTCTACGCGAAGTTCCTATTTCTGTTTTAATTTAATTTAACCTAACCCAACCCAATAAATCTAATTTAAGTATACACATCGTACTCAAAGTTACAATGAACTTCAGAGTTGTTACTCGAATTGATTGAGTTCTACCATTCAATATTGTATGCTAAATAAACATTGAACACATTATTATTCATTCAGTAGTGTAAATGTCATGATTTTCATCTATAACTGTCACTTTATCTACCTTAAGGTTAAGCCATAGTTCACCATGTTGGCCAATTTAAGATTAGCAGATGGTACATACCCTTAATAACATGTTAATCATCTAAGCGACTAGGCAAAGGATATTTCCTCGAAGAAGTGATGAGAAAGCAGCAAGTGAATAATCTTGATAACTTAATATAACACGATTTTATTTATGCAACTATTTTAAGAAGTACAGTATATTAATGCAACTTATTTATTTACAGGAGCACATCAACTTGGTTGGGTTTGACGAGAACCTTGGCCCGGTGGTGATGTCCCTCAAAAACGAACACATGGCAGGACAGGATCACACGAGGATACTACTGAGGCTTCGTACAGAGACAATGCATGGACTTATACCCATTACAAGTGAGTTATTTAATTTGCACGTATCTTGCCAATTAGTGCCGATTGCAACATGGGAATGTCAGAAATAGCCTTAAATGTAACTTCTGACTTAGATGCGTTTTTTCAAGTTAAGCAACTTTTTTAGGTAGACAAGCGATATAGGCTCAGAGAAGCCACATGATGGGAAGTGGTCATGAAATTGCCTCGCAATTTATAGCATTGCTTTTTGACTGTATCCGATGTTCTATTCTTAAGAATTAAGATGACAATAAATTGAGCTCCTTCATAGGTCCTGTTAGTATATTATTAATAAGAATTTAAAATACCAAGTTCTAAAGTAATTATTAATTTCTTTATCCGTCTTAAGCTGTATGAGGATTTCTTATCACCGATTTTAAAACTATAGGAATATGGAAGTTATAATTTAAAAATAATATTGTCAACTAGCGTTACGAAATATCTCACTTATCAAGGTTTGTCTTCAACCGACCTTCGCTTCGATTTGAGTGGATTCCAAGAGCTTTAGACATGTGATCAAGTGTTTGACTCTTTGCTTCTTGACCTTCATCAGCAACATATTTTTTGTTTTTTTTCAAACAATTCTATTTAAAGTTTGATACTGCTTAATGTAATGTTTAAAATGCACTCGGTAATTTATATTGAGGTCGTTAACAGAAAAACTTTTATTACAGGAATTGTTCATTGAAATCTTTAAAATTTAAACTCGGTACTATGTACTTTATAGCAGATGGGAGTACTAAATAATGTCAGAAGTAGTGTAAACAAGATATTAAATAGCGAAAAATATAAGTGCCAAATATATTGTCAAGATATGCAGTTGCTGATTCGAAGTTTTTTTCAGGATCAGGCATAATGCCATCACCTTTAAGAATGGCTAAGATGCTAAACGAACAAATTAATGTGGACAACTTCATGGCGGTGATGTGTCTTAACGCGTCATCATTGATTGCCGCATACGACGAACATGTGCTGGTCAACAACTTTAAGTTCGGAGTACTTTACCAGAAATACGGACAAACGACAGAGGAGGAGCTATTCGGAAACAATGAGACGTCTCCAGTTTTCGACGAGTTTCTAGAAATGCTTGGTCAGAAGATTAAGCTGAAGGATCATAAAGGTAATCACAATTTTTTGTTAAGAATATCAATCCCTATAAATATTGACAACATTTTGAAATACAGATTTTTTAACGTGGTTTAATTCAGTTATATTCTTAACTTAACTCTTAATCCGAACCAACCGATAAAATTAGTACCAATTATTTGGGTGAATATAATTGGGTAATTTTATCCAAAACATTCTGAGTAACTTTACTTATTCTTATTGAGCAGGGTATCGAGGTGGATTAGACATAATGAACGGGCATACTGGCAATGAAGCGGTCTACGAGAGGCACTACGACCGCGAGATCATGTTCCACGTGGCCCCACTCCTGCCCCACACGGCGGGAGATGCTCAACAACTGCAGAGGAAACGGCATGTGGGGAATGACATTGTGGCGATTGTTTTTCAGGTATTTTAAATTTGATCCATAAAACTGTTTAATACAAAATTCATTAGTATCGTATTATTGATAGCGCTGGTGTAGCTACAGGTAAATTATCCCCTGTTCATTCAAATTCACACCAACAAAGCCAGTTCTGACGCTATAACGAGCGAAATAAATATAGTAAACCCGTTTCTATATTTCTAAATCCAATTATAATTTCTGATGTCACCGGCATAATACGGACTATTAAAATTGAAATAAAACATTACTTTAAATGCCAAGCATTGTGCATTCCAGTAATAACATTAGAACTAACGATATAGAATATAGCATGTAATCAGAGAATACACTATTTGTATAAAGCTGGAGCTTTGGGAGAGAAAATGCTGATGGAGATTAAAAAAACGGTGGAGGTTAAATAAAAAAAAAAAATTTAAAATTTTATTGTTTTTTTTTGCAGGAAAAGGCAACACCATTCACACCAGACATGATTGCTTCGCACTTCCTTCATGCATTCATTGTGGTTACACCTATGGAGACTGCTGGCGGGGAGACCAGGTCAGTTTAAATAGTTTTTATATCGAACTTATAGGCTTCCGTTTCATAATATTTGTAAAAACGTTTGTCTGTTTTTTTTAAACCTCATGATAGCATAGTGTATCTAATGTGTATTGTCAAATCTTTATTTACTTTGGTTTTATCATCAACATAAAATATTAATGTCATGACATATGGCATTTGCATTGTCCCTTTAAATATTGTATTCCTAAAAGCTCTTTATGGTCATATTGTGTCATAACGACGATCGTTGACAACTTACGTATTTAAAAAGTGTCATATTTTTTACAATAATATTATGTAAAATGATATGAGTAATGTAAAACTTAATTTGTACTTTCCCGAAGTTCTCATTGCTACTTAGCTACATTTGTCCAAGACGCTTGTTTAACATAAAGTTTGCATTTCGCAACGCACTGGAAGTTATTTGCATGAAGAAGCTAAGAGAAAATGGCTTGGAACAAGGAATGTAAATTTTCACAGTAATTTATATGCAAACGAATGGCGACTATGTAATTGAAGAGTTTTTATAAAAGGGAATAAATACACTTGACGAGAGAACAGAATGTGTTTGATAAGTAGGTGATGAACATAAGATATTAAAAAAATAATTATATTATTTTAAAGTAAAACATTATAAACTTTTTAATATTCTACTTGCTGAAATTACGACGATACGATACGTACGTCTATATTTGCAATTAGAACATTGCGTCGAACATTATTGTACAATTATGGACGAAAGTACAAAATTATCTCTGCTAGGTCCCAGTCTTGTGTACCATAGCAATTATGGTATAATAAAGTTTCAATAAATAAATTTCTTCGTTTTATAAGAAGCATTTAATAATTCAACTTATAAACCGATGAAGTTTAAGAGTGATGAAGTTTACGTTAAAGATAAACTTCAGTGCGTACCTATTTTTAATTTCTGGAATAAACATCAAAATATATAGGTTGAATATATTGGAAACAGATTTCTGTGATCGTAAAGTTTTTAGTATCTGCGCTATCCTTTTGATTTACCAATTCTATGTAATAATACAAATAAAGAATTGTACCCATCACAATGTGTGAGGAGACCCAATCCAGCAGTGGGAAAGTTATGGGTTGTGATGGTAATGATGATGATGTAATAATCATTCGCATTCTCCTTTTCCAGGTACAAAGTGGCCGTCACCGCTCGAGGGGACGTACCATTCTTCGGACCGACTCTCCCTCAGCCGCCAATCTTCCGCAAGGGGCGGGAGTTCAAGGAGTTTCTTCTCACTAAACTCATCAACGCTGAAAACGCTTGCTACAAAGCTGCGAAGTTCGCTCAGTTGGAGTTTAGGACCCGTTCATCATTATTGCAGAACTTAGCTGAAGAGCTGAAGAACAAAACGACAGAATTTCTCGGCAGCGGTGTGAGGATAGAGGCTGGCCCAGTCTCCCCTCAGCCGGAAGGTACGCCGAAACAAGAAGGACCTGGTGCCAGGTTCATCGATACTGTGAAGAAAGCGCTAATTTCAAAAGTCAGGTAAGCAACTTCTTGACTTGGAGAAACTTTAGTTTCTTTCTTAACACATAATGATTATTTTATGGATAGAACATGAAAACATCCAATCAATATTCACCAACATTTAAAATAAACAAAGGAAAACCAACGCGATATTATCTGGCATTAAATAAAGAAATTGTAAAATTTTAAATCCAGTGTCATTGATTCTAAGGTCTTAATTGATAATGTCAGAGGTAACAATAGCTGTAGTAAGGTGCAGCATTAATAATCATCTAGTCTCTTTCTTTCAGATCACCAAGCGTAGACACAAACCTCTCAGGGGACAGCACGAAAAACGCCCTGAGCAAGAAGATTCACGTCCATGATACACCCACACCGAATGTAAGTAATAAGGCTGAATACTAAAACTTTTCAAGACCTATTTATGACTTACTCGATATATTGAAAAACGATAGGCCTTCGAAACGCTAGATATTGTGAACAGCAGTCTTTTGCTTCAGTCACATCTGTATTAACGTCTGCGTCCAAATGAGCCTTAATTAATTCGTTAAACTTGGCTACATTATTGAAGAATACAAAAACCCCTTTAAAGTGTTTATTAGCGCGTTAACTAGCGTGCTAAGCAGTTTGTGTTATTATTAGCCCGATAACTAACTTGTAAGGACATAGTAACAGTAACGTCAGAAAAATAAGGTTTATTTAATTTTTGTTCCAGAGCGGCCGCTCCAAATCTTCGATTCCTTCATCATCAGCGTCAGCGGTGTCCGTTCGTTCCGCGGGCTGCTCTGGCGCTTCGGGCTCCGGCGAATCGAGTCCGGACGTGACGTCACGGGCCGCGCCACCTCGCCCCCCACATGATCATAGCGATGATTCCAGCCTCAACTCCGTTGACCTTGATCCTCTCGGTGAGAACTTCATCATAATAATTGTTAAAGCAGTCAGTCTTAATCCAAGCTCCAAACCAGTCATTTTCAAATTAGAATATAATTTTACGAATATTTATTCAATAAATAAAAACAATTTTGAATTTAACATGCTCTTGCAGCTAAAAATTGCTAAAATCAATATGTAAAGGCATGGAGAATATTGCCACAAGTATAATTATTGTATATTGATAACACCATATCAAACTTAATTATATTTTAGGTACAAGTATATTGTTTTAAATAGTTTATTTGGAGATAAAAATACGTAATTTGAATTAATAAACTCACTTGATAAATATTAATTTCCACTTAGTAGTCCTCATTGACATGTAACAATTTGGTCACGTACAATATATTAACTTCGGTTGTGGTCATCTTTCTTATAAATACGTCTTCAACATTTTGTACTTTCACCTAATACACTACTATAGGACATTACTATGAAAGTTTTCATATTGGTAGATACCTTGTCAAATACTTTAGTGTAATGAAATTAAGAAAAGATTATCATTCTCCCGATTGGCTGTCTAACGTTTTAACCTATCCTGTTTAGCGTCGGACTATTCTTTACAAATGGAATAGTCTGATCAGTAAATCATATTTTGATTAGATTAGTTTTTACATTACAATTACCTTTACACGTGTCATTGTTAGATATTACATTATTCCTTTTCTCTCATAGACGACAAGGACTGGCTGTGTTGTGGTAAAAGTGCAACAGGTTAGTCCTAAATCGATGTTGTAGAGTAGAATGTCGTAGACACTCAGGATTGTTTTCTAAATATTAAATGTACTCTGTAGAATTGAATTTCTTATTGCAAAACATATTATATCTATGTATTCATACGTGAATGTAAATGTTTGTAGTCCTTTTTAAGAATAACGTTCACGTGAAATACAGAAAACAAAATATTATATGCATTTAAAAATGTCAATTTAATGTTATCCTTTTGCAGTTGGCATTACGATTGAATTTTGATTGCAGAGCGGGTATTTAATAAACAAGGATATATTCATTGATTGTAAAATAATGACTTATCGTTATAACTCAGATATAAGTACTGTTTTTTATTATAAGCAATTAAACAATGACTACATGTCAACAACAAGTTCAGGTTATGTTTTATATAACTTTATTAATACTTAAATACAATTCGAACACTGTGTTTTAAGATAAAGGAATTTTGCTTCCAGAGTGTATCTATATTTGAAAAATAATCCTGAGTTAACGTAATCAGCATGTATGCACTTCAGGTCGAAAAACAAAAAGAAGCATGTTTAAATAATTTAGTGGGTAGTTTATAAAATATTTTTCATTTGTGTCACTTGTAATTCATGTTATTTTGTTTTAAAAAATATTGTTCGTTGTTCATAAAAATCGCACATGTTATTTAATTATAAGTTCATTAGTTCGTGAAAAATATAGAAAAAAACGATAACGGTCTTTTGAATGACAAATCATTTTAAACTAGCTATCGGGAATCTAACTGAAGGCATGAAAATACTACAAATTTAACTGTTAATTATCTGTCATAAATATGATTCGTGAAGGAAAATTTTTCAATAAGAAATACGAATTTCAGTTCCAATGTTATAATTCATGTACTTCCTTTATAATCTAGAAATCATAATTATTAATGACCTCTTGAAGGGCACGATCCTTCTTCAGAAATTATGAGGCCAAGAACAATTCCTTCCAAGCGGCTCTAAGGCGGAGTGGTGGATAGTTATGATGTTTATGATTTTACCTACTAACGCCATCTCTTGTAACTTTATTTACGTTCCCTTATGAAACAACATTCAAACTGAGGAATGTAATGAAAATCTTTATACTTTTTTGTGTTTGAACTAGCATATCTTCTGTGAGTAAAAATTATTAGGGTCCCTTCCAGGTGCAGTGTATGTGGACAGCGACACGGGCCTGGAGTCGATGTCGTCGGCTGAGGCAGCGCGGGGAGACGCGGCGCCAAGGCATGATGCGGACCAGCTCCGACAAGAGGTCTGCCGCCTCAAGAACGACAAATTGGACCTGCTCAAGCAGAATATTGTTAGTATACTTCTACCTCTTGCCGAAATTCCATTAACTTCGTATAATACGGCTCTTAGTAAATACGCTATGTATACTATACATTGACCACGAATATTTACGGAAAAGTATTAACAGCGCCACCTACCGGACTAAAGCGTAACTAAATTCGGGAACACGAACACGAAGTTGTACTCATGTACATCTAGTACATAGCTAAAATTATAGATGGCGTTAATAGTAATAATGACCCTGGTTAATTTATTGTTAGAGCTCTATCAGATGTTCAGCTAAACAAACTAAAACTATATAGATTCATTTTGCTTACACTCCAACTTCAATTTAATAGATCACCACGAGTATTTCTAAAATCTTGATAAATCAATTTCTTGGGTCACAAGTAATTTTGTTACTTATAATTGAAATTAAAATGTAATTTATTCTATTTCAGACATGGCAAAACGAGATAAAATGTTTGCGCGAGAGAGAGATAACACTACAAGCGGAGCTAGCTGCGGCTGCGAGGGAAGTGAGGAGGCTTCGCGAACAACAAACGACCACCACGATCATACCTAACCCTTCTACGCACGATTCCACCGCATAAATGCAATCTAATTTCAACTTTACGCACCTTGTTATCAAGGTTTTTGTTCTACTGCAGTTAAAATTGTTAGATCTTATGTGTTTGCGATAAGGTTGATTATTGCGATTCAGCTATATTGAGGGTTGGAAAGAAAAAAGACTTCTCAAAGGGGCTTTTGGTAAAGCTTATAAGTTTTTATATATAGACTAAAGCGCTTCTCTTCAATAAATAGTCTTACTTATTTATATAAATAGCGCCTTAATATCTCTATAAGAGCATATGTGTCGACACCCTGAAGACAAGTTTTGTTGCTTTCGTATTGAAAATCGTACGTTTCCACGTAAGCACTTATCTGTGTGATTGTATGAAAGTATTCGTAGATTGAATAGCATTTATGCATCTCGAATATTATTTCCTTTACTTCGCTCTCTTAAAATATGAACACGACAAAATTTGTATTGTGCAATAAATATCTGAATAGATATAGGTATTTTGTTCTGTAATATGTTTAACACAGAGCTTATGCTACCAACCAACTTACCACAGAGTAAGATGTGTTTCATTGCAATTTGGACTTTATAGCAATACCAATTTTATTCAAAACGCTAAAACTGAGCACATTATGTGCTTAGTCAAGTCTAAAATAAGACTCTTGGCTTGACTGACTTATGAAAAAGTAATATATTAGCTAATAATATAAATATATACGAATTTGTGTAGCAAATTGGAGAGAATTTGATTCGAATCTTTTATAAATGTTATTGTACCAAAACTTAACGATAATGTCTAATATAGACAACTCGCTTTGTAAATGTGTGATAAAAATACATACTTCTTCGAAAAATTTAAATTAATGTTACTGAAAATATATATGTATATGAAAATAGAATCTAGTATCTACCTGTCCTTGTATAGATGTTACACTTACTTGTAGAAACAATTCAACGTTCGTACAATTAATTATTAGCCGTAGTTATTTAATGTTTTCATTGTGAACAATCACAACGACTTATATTTAATTACGGATTATCTATCGGCTTAAACTTGCGTTTAAAGTTAAACCTCGAATATGATGCTTCGATAAAAATAAGCCAAATTCTACTACACGAAATGGTAGAAAGGATTAGGTATGCAGTGATTTTCAATTGCTTAAAATATGTCTTAAACACTGAGTCTCGATATTTCTTATATAAATTATATTATGTGTAAAAATGACTTTTGTGAATTGGTTATAGAGTTTCTAAATAATATATTCGTTAACTTAGTGTTAAAATTGTATGGTACTAAATAAAGAAACTATCGCTTTTGCCATAGGCGCCAAATCACGTTTTCCTTCAGTCTCGTTTCAAAGCTTTCTCTCTTCTTTAATATACGTTATATTATGCATATAGTATGATGTTATCTTCTTGTTTCTCTATAACAAAGACGTGAATTAAAAAACATATATTTTATTATGATAAAAGTACTCACGATGTGTATTTTACGTCAATATTTCGTATATTACAGTCGTGGTTACGGCTATAAAAGCAGATATAGTCTTAAAAACTTTTATTGTGTGTATCAGTGTCATAATAAAATATTTACAAAACGCGAGTTAACTGTTAACGATAAATGAAGACTTAAATAAGTCTGAAGAAGTTAAATTTAAAAGAGATATTCGGAGAAGAGAAGAGAAATTAAAAGAGAAAAGAATATACTGGTTTATTGTAGAATAAAAAATGTATTAGATTACGAAATAACGGTACCTATAAACTAAGCCTTCACTATGTAGTAGAAAGCCTATGTCACATCGTGGTGCATTAGAAAATTAACATATTAGAAGAAATTCTTTATAGAATATAATTAGAGTTTCTATATGTATTTAAAAATAATAATTATTATTATGCTGTACATTATCTATTACATCTGTATATTTTTATATTTTTCAAGTTTCCGTTGCGCAGTGCAATTTTTTTTTTCTTAAAAAAACAGTTTATGGAACAAGATTAATTAAACATAGATTACTTTGAAGTATACAAACTTAGTTGCCAGTTACTGTAAATATATTCCGACTGGTGTTAGACTATTAATTAAACAGTATTTTCTTAATTTATGTTCGGTTTAAGCATCGTTTCTGTGTGTCTTTGAGTTTGATTATGTTTTGTTGTTTATAATATTAATATTTTATACCAAAGTTAACATTCCCCACTAAATAGTATAGAGATTTTTATAATAATTATACCGTGAAGATGAATCAGTATTCTTAAACGTTTTGGCTGACGAACACGCTAAGATATCTCTAAGTTTACATTTAGTTTTTATATTAAATGTATTCTTTTGGAAGTTTTGTTCAACTGTTGAATATGACTAAGTTGATTGACACTAACTTGTTGATTCGTCTTGTCTTAGACTTAAACCAAATATTGCGAGCGCGGAGCGTTAGAGGAAACAGTTAATATTAAGAGATACTATTGAAATATATAAATAGTTAATTACTAAATAAATTGTTGTTTTATTGACAGCTACCCTCATAGCATAATTTAAAATTTGCGTTATAATTATATGGATAATTCATAATTCATTTATTGGCTAAAACACCTCACTTGTTTACTAAATCTCCAAAACTGCGACCGAAGCACGTTTAAAATGTTTCTAAGTCTAGTTTCTTACGATAGAGAATGCTATATGCTCATTTGTTGCACATTACAAGCAGAGACTAGCTTGGACTCGATAGTACAAAGAGCTTTTTTAAGAATACAAATGATCGTAACACATACATCGAAAGCAAATACAGTGTATTTACTTTTGTACTCATTGACTACTACTGTTATTGATGCTGCTGCCATCTTGTGAAGGTCCTTGCACACTGAAAAACTGATTGGCGTGTTTAGTTTTATTTACGTGGGAATTGATGATGTCAAAACATTGCTAAGTGAATTAGATTAGATTGTGAGTTAATTAAAAACATAGAATTACTTAAACTATCGGGTAATTGGAATTTGTATTTTATTTATGGCGCCATTTGTGGATAGAAAGAAGAACTTCATCGTTTACGATGTTATTAAGGAGTTTGTGTACTTAACACTAGATGGCGCTATTTCACAATAATGTTTTGCATTTTAAACCAAAACTAAAAATAAAGATGGCGTGATCATGGCAATTACTTGGATAAGTAATAAATTAACGAGTAATGATCGTTATTTTTTAAAATATAAATTCCCGGTGATATTTATGAGGCACTGCAGCATGGATGAGGTTTAAATTTTTGTACATCCATACTATTATTATAAATATGAACGTGTGTTTGTTTGATTGTCCTTCTTTCACGGCTTAGCGGAGCGTTGCTAAAGTATGACTCGGTTTAGAGATAGTTGGAAGGACGACGAGTACCACTAGGCGATAGTACTACGAAGGTTATTTTTTACGGCGAAAGAACGTCTAATTTCTGTGGAATGATCTATTACAATGTATATTTCAGTAAAATTAAAGAAAATGTTTAATTTGTTGATAAATTGTTGCCTAGCGGCCAATGATATAAAGGATTGACAAGCTTTTTATTGCTGTTCTTTTCTCATACGCATGTAAAATCGCGGGCTCCATCTAGTATATGTCGATCCCGTAAAATAAACAGTTGAAATATAACAAGGGTGTTTTTATTACTTTTGGAAATAAACTGTGGTAGGTACCTAGATAGACTTATATTATGCATTAAACGTATTTAGGTATGTGATATGTTTTTTTATCAATGAAAATTATACATAAGAAACAGGAAAATTTATTATTTTCCATATATTCCCACGTTTTGTCTTAGAAAAGTACCCTTAAAAGCTTCATTGAAATGGAAACATTATGTACGACTTATGTGGTTCTAAGCGTTATCATTCTAAGGGTACTTATCTAATAGGATTTATGCGTAAATTTCTATCTTCTCAACAGTATTATAATACGTCTCAATTAGCCAGAGATACCGTACAATGCTACAAATACGTACTAACTAGATGGGGGTAGTTGAAATGTCTCCTTGTTAGGATTATTCCCTATTTAATTTGCTGGCGGTATCCTAAGGAATGTTGGTTACAATAAAAGTATTCTATATAATTTCCAGTACGAAATGTAAAGTCCAAACAAACTTATTTTATAATCACAATTCAATTATGCTAGTAGTTCCTGCTCTTTATAAATAATTTGGAACATTGATAATTTTTAATCCTTTTATTGTTCACCAGTCGACCGCCTCAAGCTATGCAAGAATATATCTTCGAATAATCGACTCCACTGATCATTTAAATGGCGTTAGCGTTCCAATTACTTTCTTTATTAATGGCCAGTCTCCTACATATATACATATAAATAAAATTGGACTGTCTGTTTATAATATTCAAATAACCGCTTTTTAATATACATACGGTACATACACCAAAATAACATTTT
>DWPA01000150.1:0-32188 GCA_018251375.1 Calpodes ethlius
ATAAAATAGATAAAGAAAATGAGGAAGACGAAAGTTTTATACCACTAAAAAAAAGCCAAGGAAAAACAGACATTTTCGAAACATCAGGTAAGTTATAATTCATATGAAATTTAATTATATGTGTGTTTATTACAAGTCAATGTTTTATAAACTCTGACTATAAATGTTATTAAAGATATCTTTGTTTCAGTATCCAATAACAAATCACATACTGAAAGTGCTAAAAAGATTAAAAAGAAGAAAAATAATACTTTGAGCAACTCATATATTGAAAATGATAATTGTGGTGAGTATCCCCATTTATTGAAAAACAATGTTCACATAATGAATAAATGCGAATAAAGAAATGCGATTTGAAGTTGCAGTTTAACACTTCGTTATATTATGCTCAATAGTTTATTAAAATGTCGTCTGATGTTGTTCTGCATTGATATAATAAAGCATTAGGCTCTTAAGAAGCGTTATTAAATGCCTAATTTTCTTTTCTGCAACTGGTTGTTAGTGACATAAAATACTAATGTCTCGCTAACTAAAGCTTACCAATTGTGTGTGTGTGTGTTATTTATGATAAAACATTTAAATATATAATAATGGTTAAAAAGTACAAAACTATTTGCAGTTAGAAACTTATTTCACAAACTTTTTGTGAGAAAAAATTCATCCATACATTACGTCGTCAAAGCTCCCAGCTCCGACTTTTTCTATTCAACATTTTCTTATTTTAGCTGATTTACATAAAACCTTCATTAGTTATATACTTAAAGCTTCTTATTAAACCACTATCTATTCGAAATAATCCGTTCTATAGTTTTTGTATTTATCGCGAACTGACAAGCAGAGACGCGTAGTTATGTACGGTATTAAAAAGAAGGTTATTCTATTACAGGTGATGAAACCGAAGTACAATTTTTCCTGGACACAACTGGCACTCACAATTCTACAGCTGTTGATAAGTCGTTTAATATTAGTTCTATAAAGGAGAAAAAAGGACAACATATTGATAATGAGCAAGAAGGTATATTTTTATGTGTATTTCTTTATAATCATATCCGAAATTTACACATTTAGGTCATTATTTGGTCTATTTTATTATTTTTAATGTTCAGAGGACATCTTCCTTTCCATAATTCAGGATGTAATTGTATGAAATGAATCATTTTTTTTTTATTACGCCATATGAAAAATATATTTATAGAGTATATATTGCGTTGATTCAAATTCGGATAGGAATAATAAAAATAATTTTAAACTTTCAGATTCTGATTCTGACGCACCAATGGAGGTCTCAAACAAAAATGCTATGATAACACAAGGACAAAATGTTTTTGAAGTCATGAACACTAGTCTAGCAGCACTAAACAAATCTAAGACAAAAACTCCTAAAAGTGACAAGAAGAAAAAGCGAACTGAATCTCTAACTAAGGAACAATCAGGTACTTAACATGTTTCTTTACTGAACATTATTTGTTAATCGTTTATTCATGAACAATACTATGGGGTCTCTCAGGGAGATTGAAAGAGAAGATCGATTGTTTGTATCTCTATCTACTTTACTCAAGTTCTTGAGTGATGCCAAATTAACTTTAAAATGTAAATGCCAATTTCAAATTTCAGATTCTGATTCTGAGGCACCAATGGAGATGGCAAATAAGAGTGCCATGAAAACACATGAACAAGACGTTGTAGAAGTCATGAACTCTAGTTTAGCAGCACTAAACAAATCTAAGACAAAAACTCCTAAAAGTGATAAAAAGAAAAAGCGCACTGAATCTCTGACTAAGGAACAATCAGGTAATTAACATGTTTTTTACACATATTCATGAACAATACTGTGAGGTCTCTTAGTGAGATAGAAAGAGAGGATTGATTGTTTGTAGGTTTATCTACTTTATTCAAGTTCATGAATGATGCCAAAGAGAAAGATATATGAGGATAGTCTTAAACAATTATATGTGATGTAATGAAAAAGGTGAAAAAATAATGTATATGTCAAAGTAAAGTTAGAACTTGGAATGCAATTCATCAAACATATATTTATTATCCTGCAAATTCAATGTCATAATAATAAATAAATCCTTTGAATAAATGATGTAGCAAAGTGACCTATCTTTTCTGGTTTGTGTGCATCAGAGTTATTTAATTAGTATAAATATAGTTATTAGTAATTTTGAACACATTTCAAATATTTAGAGAGACTCTAAACAATTTTCGGTTCTCAACTATCTCTCTCACTATCAATAAGTTATTGTACTAGCTGAAACTACAATTATGTATCATACATGTTTTACTACAATGGTAGTTATGAAATGATATGAAGTGTAGTTATGAGTATGATATGTTTGTTATCTTATATTTTAAATCAGTGACCACCTTTATTTCGCTTCTAAAAATCCATCCCATACTTACATTCAAAAAAGTATTAAATAAACTTTTTTTTTATTATATTTATGTATATATTGATATAAAAAAGAACTCAATATTAACACAAACATACTATAAAACATAAGTTACATATGCATCCAAATTGGTTAGGCTCCTAATACAACAAGCACAAACAAACATTAAGTATAAGTAAGAAAAACGAAAAAACCACATTTCCTTGTTATGGGTTGTAATGCTAATATATCTTCTAAAATATCTTTCACATTTTCACATTCATAGATCAGTTAATCATAAATATGTACGATTATTATTACAGATGACACTGAAAACCAACCAGCTGTTGAAGATGATATTGAGATCAAAATAAATGAATCCGGTTTGTATCTTCTTATATTCTTTAGTGATAAAATTATCTGTTGATGAAGTATTAGACAATAGTTTTTCAACTTGTATGTCAATCCAAGTAACATATATCAATTTTACTTTTTACACATGTATATTAACAGTATTGAAACAGTAATTATTTATTTTAATATATTTCAGCTACAGATAAATCAATGGACAAATCTGTGGTCAAAACACCAAAGAGTGCGAAGAAGAAGGCTAAAAAGTTGTCTGAATCGCAAACAGGAGAAGGTATTTATATATCATATTAATATTAATAGTAATTAAAAAAAAAACATACATATATATATATGATGACATAATAATATAATTTTTAAACTTAAGGTTCCAGTCCTGCATATGGAAAAAAGTGTTATATGTAAAATTTATTCTTATTTTTTTTTATTTTTAGATAAAATTTTTGATTCTGATGCATCAATGAGAATGGCAAACACTAGCCTAATAACAGCACAAGTACAGCTTGATACTGAGGAAGTTGTCAACACAAGTTTATCGGCACCAAATAAGTCTATTACCAAAACTCCTAAAAATGATAAAAATAAAAGAAGATCGGCATCCCAAACAAAGGAAAACACAGGTAACAATACTCAAATAAATATCAGCTGTATTGAAAGAGTTGGTGGTAGATAAGGCGTTTAGCATTAAAGTTACACTTCCCATTAGGTATAATAAGTAAAATTTGCAAGACTTTCCCAAAGATATTAAAGTAAATTAATAATTAATTTAGTATTTATTATAAAATATAGATAGAATTTTAAGTATCATAATATAGATGTTCTATTTTAAATATCTGGGCAATATTTTTAAATAAAGGTAATAAACTGCTTTAATTTTTATTACAATTGATCTTTATTATAAGTATAACCCGATACTTCACTTAGGGTTGTCTCTAATCACTGGAACTCGTCAATTGTGAACAGCACAGTTGCTAAACTTATTGTTGTATAAATTCATGTTTTTAGTTAAAAACTATTCATTTATTTGCAATTGTTTTATACATTAACAAAACTATGCAAGTTATATCAGGCCAACAATTTTTTTTTTGTATTGATTATAATACTAACAGTATTATTATACAAGGGTATACCCTTATAATAATTACAGTACAGTACAATATAATTATACACGTATAATTTGTCAAGTATTGTTTCTTTCTAATCTTTTATCTTCTTATTACAGATGCTACAGAAAATGAACCTGATGTGGAAAATGACGACGAGACAAAAGGTTTTTTACTTTTTTATGCTACTTAGTCATAGAGCTTTATTAAATTTAGACATCAGAATATGTCAAAAGTGGTTGTTCATATAGTTTCCAATGTTTTTTGAATAGTGTACATGATATTGCTTTGTAACCTTTTAAAAAATCACATAATAATAAAGAAGAAATTATTTTGGCTGGTTTAGTTAAAAGCAAGTTAATTTTGCTGGACTACTCTATTAGAACTCTGGACTTTTATGTTTATCAATATGTATGGGGAAAGATTACAATGAGATTTTATTACTATTTAACGTTAAATTAACAACCCTTTGCTTTTAAATAAAACAGAGATATATATATATTTACTAATTATTATGGTTACATTTCAGGTGTGAATAAATCAATCAACAAATCTATGTCCAAAACTCCAAAGAGTGAAAAGAAAAAAGCTAAAAGTATCTCTGAATTGCAAATTGCCGAACAAACAGGTAAGAATGACAAATAAATAAATGTTTCGTAAGTAATGATATTATATAAAATTTAATAACAAGCGTAGATCACCCACATATCTACTTCTTCTTTCATTCATGATTTACCTACAAAATAGTTCACTAACATTACATAATGAAAGTTAAAAAACGGATAAAGAATCGACTCGCGATCAGAAAATATAATGTTTAATTTGCATATAAATATTATTTGTCTGATTTACTTAAAACATAGAGTTTAGTTTTCTTAAGTAAATTAATAAAATATATCTTCCAGAATTTTAAAATATAATTTCCTAAGTATGTAAAATATCAGACGCTGGTTTTATCTTAGTTAACATTTCATATCAAATCAGATCGAAATCAGTATGTATTTTTTCATTTGCAGATGAACAAGTTGATATACCAGACTCAACTATTGCGAAAAACAAAAGTGCTATAGAAAATGACATACAAGAAGAAATTGAAAATGGAGACAGCACTATAGGTTGGTCTTTTTCGGTCTTAATGGTTTCATGTTGTTCTATGTATTTATCTGTCGTTATATGATATGACTAACATTTAACATTTTTTTTACAATTTATTATTTCAATGAGAAGTCCCTCCATAGATATTCTATTCACTTACATATACTTAGGTAATGTACAAATAGTACTTTTGTACAGTCATATAATGTAATGTTTAATATTGATAATGAGATCATTTAAAACTACATATTATGATCGCAGTGGATACGCGCTACATTATTTTGATATATACAGTCGCCATTCGACAGCATTGGCAATAGAAAGTGTATTAAAACGCAAAAATTGTTCGCACTGTGCTCTTATATCGTCGATGGAACATCGACAATATATGTGCAAAATTCGCATCGCCTTGTTAAGGTGCACTTTTTGAAGCACTGTTGAAAAAACAGAAATAATCGGATACTCACTTTGGTCAGTAAAATGCCTTTGATATTACTAATGTCAATAAACCTCCGTGACCACTTATCATCAGACGACTCGGATGTTGGTCTATCGGCTATTTATATATGTAGTAATTTAAAAGCTGAAACACTATTTTCTTGTTACAGATGCAGTAAATAAGTCAATTAACAAATCTCTGAACAAAACGCCCAAAAGCGAAAAAAAGAAAAAGAAGCTATCAGAATCTCAGGCAGAGATACGAATATGTATGTATATTAAAAATATATTTGAAATTAATTATTTACAAATATTTACTAGTCGGTACAAAGCGGAATACCACATGGGATGTCGCAAACGACATCTGATGAAACAAGCCCTCTTTTGTCTGAAACTTCAGACTAAAAGGAAACAGAGTACCTACATTAATCATATGTTTCAATGACTTGTGTAATATTTGCATATTAGGTATATGTTTACAGATGTTTCAATAATAAAAAAAAATATTGATATTATAATTTTCCGTACTATATTTTTGTTTTTAACAATTTAACAGATGTTTGTGTAATAAACATTTTAACTTGAAAAATGTCTGTTTCTAAATTTTCAATTTATCATAAAAATGATATTTTTAGGTTCAGATGTAAATGAATCTTTAAGCAAAACTTCCAGTTGTGAAAAGAAGAAACCTAAAAAGATTATGGATTCTAATGAAGACAACAGTTTAGGTAAGATTATTCATACTTATTTTAAACTAGATACACTCTACCTACTGATTTAAAAAGGGTACTGTTCAATGTCTATAATTATTTTAATTTATATAACAAAATAATATTACTAAGCCATTTGTTATACTTTTGGACAACGATAATCATCACTCATGTGTCGGACTTCTAGTATTGGTTAATGAGTTACCCTCATTCATTAACGTCAATGTGATGTTACCCTTCTAATAAAATGAGTTGCGGTCAAAATTGTGCCAAAGGTTTCTAATAATTACAAACGTTTCCAACTTTCTTCTGATCCACATTTATTTTGCAATGTGTGAATTTTAGTCGTGGAGAAAACGGAAGTTGCCGATTCCAAGAAGCGCAAAAGGAAATCATCTCTAAATGACGTTGAAAAGGAACCAAAATTAGAAGGTATGTATAATATTGTGGTGCTTAAAATATTAATAAATAAATCGTCCCAATATAAACGACGCAACCAGTCCACCTTATATCTGTATAATTCAATTAGAATATAATATGTATAGCTTTATTTTCTATAACATAATTATACATTTTGTTGAAACAACTAAAGTGCGTTTGCCGATTTTATACGATAATTGTTAGTAAAGAATAGTTTATTATGAAATCTTACCTAAGACTGACTTGGGATTGGGAGGGATCTTACTGTTATAATTGCAATGATTTTGTTGTATTTTATTTATTACGAAAGTTTTTTTTTTCAGACGAAGCATTGCCCCATACATCTAAACTGATTACTATAAGCCAAAACAAAAAACGAAAAATTTCTCACAGTGTTGACGATTCAGAAAACCTTGAAGGTAGGACAATAATATGACGTATTATTACTATTCCCTTACTTTTGATTTGATTGCAATATTGTTATATTTGTCTGTATATTTTTGCAGCCCCTATGACAAAAACAAAAGTTACACAAATAGAAAAGCAACAGAATCAGGACATGGTGAAACAGAAGCATCCATTACAAAATCAAATTAACAACAAGAAAGACGCCACAGGTTTGCAATTTTCAAATAAAATCATTTAATCTTAACAACAGTAACAACATGTTTCTGACTTAGCTATTATATTTTCAGATATAAATATGAATAATAAAAAAGGAACAAAGAAACGTAAAGAACGAGAAGATGATCTAGGAAGTAAAAAAGCTAAGGTAACGACTCTTAATAATTATATTTTTAATAATAATAATATATTTACTTTTTCGTTTAAATAACGAAATTCAATTTTTAGGTGCTGAAAGTAAATACTGATGATAAAAAACAAGTACCACGATTACCAGCAAGTATTTTGAACCAGCTTGACGACAAGCCGGCTAAGAAAAACAACCAAGTCACAAAACCTAAAGTAATATCAACATCGAGTTTTGTTGTAGAAGAAACCAAAGTAAAAAAGACTAAACCCTCAACCTATTTAGAAGAGAGTGTGTACCTAAACGAAGACGAAGAAGTAGAGTCCAAAAAACAAAAATATATTAAAAATCCTAAAGTATTGCCCTTCTTACCGACCGTGTCGACGTCGAGTGCTGGCTACACTACTGACTTCAAAGTTAATATTTTACCAAAACATATACAATTTGTGGCAAAGTCAACAACTGTTAGCAATTATAAAAACGATTACCTACAAAATAAAAAAACAAAGCGACTGGGCACATATGAATTATATAAAAGAAACAGAACCGTAAAAATGTCTAAGTTTTAAATAAGTTTTACATTATTTTTATACCTAAAATACTTATTATCATACTGATTCCGCCTCAGTTATATGCTCTTTATTTTTCTATATTTTTCTGGTGTCTTCGCATTTCTATATTTTCTTTATTCTATATTTCTTAATTTTTAGAATTAATTGTGTTAATGTAATTGCATAAAACGTAGTTGTCGTTAGATAACAATCGTTAAACCATTTCAAAGGCATTCAGTTGGCATATAAACTTTCTATACTTGAGTTGGCCACCTACTAATATGCTCTGGCCTCCTCGGTTACGAGGAAAGTCCCGTGCCCAGTAGTCGGCCATTAACAGATTGTTGATTAGCCTTTTAATTGTATGTAATTTTGTTTGTTAATGTTAGTATTATTTTAAAATAATAAATTGTGTATAGTAGTAATTGGGATGTTTATTGCCATTGTTTGTTACTTTTATATAGCTTTGTTATGAAAATGATGTTAATTTTTACTAATAATATGCAAAGTGGTTGGTAGTGCATATTAGTACCGTTTTTGTAAAAACACCTTGAGCTCAAACGAAACCGTTATTATAAAGTATCATATTATTTGACTACAGATGTTATGTTTGTACTTGTAAGAATGTTAGAAGTCAGCGTGATTGGTGACTTAGTGGTAAAAATAGTATCTTATGCGAAGAACAGCAACTGAACCGATTCAAAGTTTATTATTGTACTGTTCTATAAAACCGCATGGGTCTTTATTTCATTAAAATATTTGCTGTACGGATTAAATAGTTATCATAAATGCAATGTATTGACGGATATTAATATTGTTTAGATTTAAAAAGAAATAATGTTTGAATTACTTGATTTTTGTTTTTGACATACGTAAATCAGTTCAGTATTCCGGTATTTTATATTTTCCCGCCATTTGTTGAATGAGTTACCGAGCTTAGATTAGATGGCGCTACTGGTTGCAAAAAATGGTATCGCCCATGTGCCGTGTTTTTAAGTTATGTTCGATTACATGATGTCATATTTATGTTTACTTCCAATAAAATGTTCTTTTAATATATATTGTTATTCTTGTGTAACCATAATTGATTCTAAATATACATAGGCCTGAAAAATACTTCCCGCCTTATCATGCCGGTGTAAACAAACCGCCATGTTGTCAAGAATGGGCGAAATACGATAAGCGGTAAGTGTTTAGGTAAGTAATATTTCAATTGATGAATTCAACTTTAAATACTTTAAATAATTTCGTCTGTTTTTATTTCTTTCATAAAATAATAATAGCGTTTTTAATTCAAAAACATATCAAAAAAGCATTTACTTGACTCTTGACGTCAATTCTCGGTTCATACTCCACCAATGACTATGATTCATGCCGGGTCACGTGGGCAAAATCCGCCAATAGAAACTGCGGCCATTCTTTGTGTACCTTTTCACAAGTAGTAAAACAGATTGTAGTCTATGGAGTGAGTGGTGTTATATTTGTCAATTTCATGACGCTAAAAACGTAAATGTGTGAAATTCAGGATTATTCTATTGAGCATAAGGATATTTATATGAATAAATATTCGGTGAGTAATGTTTTATTCTATAAATAGTGTGTTTTGTTTTGTAGACAGTTTATACACAATGGGAAAGTCCAACCGGGTTACGTCCCGCTCTTTTTAATGTCATTCATTATTTTTCTTAGTATTCCTAAAGATCAGTCACACATATTGTGCTTTCGGAAACTATATTTATTATGTATAGATTTTCTTTAAATATGTGACAAGAAAAACATCATGTAATCAAAGTGGCGGGAACTCGTAATATACGTGTATTTGATAGAACGGTTGTAAATTTATTATTACCTATGCACATATCGGTAGTATAGATACGTTAACAACTGAAGCACTACAACGTGCGAACTATACACAATTATTGAAACAAATTTCTCAACCAATGTTCTGCTTAATATTTTTATCTGAAAATAAGATTTACTTTATTACACGCGGCCATAATCGGTACATGGAATAACGGACAGTCGACGAAATTGTTTCATTTTCCGTCTCTTTCTCCCTTGACAGTTGACTTAGGCGATGATAAGGACGGCATGATTATTATTACTTATCAAGTTTTGCTAGGAACGACCAATTTGCTGAATTAAAATATTTATTTGTGTAACTGTCCATAACAGTGTTATTACAATGAATAATTTAAATTATACATTGAAACAGTAAACAACAATAAATGTAAATGTTCATATTTTACATCATAACGTAGGCTATACCTAGCGTAATGCGTATATAAATAAATAAGTCCAATTAAATTATTGTTTTCATTAGTTAACGAGCATGACATTTATTAATTCCTGATAAAACTATTTATAGTAATTACACTAATATCATCTTTCTTTATCTTACAAACGTAATATAAAACTAATTAAAAAAATATAGAATATATAATAAACTTAAATTAAATAATCATTCATATATTCCATACTGTTATAAAAATGCCTGTTAAATTGCTTAGTTTGGCGTCTACGGTGTAATGTTGTTCCCACGGCCGGTTCCAAGCGAGAATTTCAAAACGTTTAACAATGAGTGCACTCTGTCTATGTAGTAGTGTTCGTCCACGTCAGCCACGTGCATCGAAAGCGCAGCTGTGCGCGTAGCGTAGTGCCACAGTGTAATAAATGATTAATGCACTTTCTATAAAATATCACAACTGTACAAGAAACGTAACTTTAAAAATACTTATAGTTACCGTAAACAGTTTTAACTTAAATTCGTATTATCTGCCATTTATTAAATAATTATATGACTTGTTGCCCAGAGAGCATGGATAGTACATTTTACAATCATATAGGCATATCAAGATCATTTTATAAGTAACTATTCATTCAGTTACAAGTTAGTAAAAGTCATTCAAAACCAAGAATAATTATAACACTTCAAATAAAATATCTAAAATATCCAACTTTTATCTAAGTAACTACTTACCTACACATTCAGTTATTTTTACGTAATTTTTATTCATCAGCTCCACGTTATAAATCAATCTGTCTGATTATGTCATTATGTGTTCTGTAATATTTAAATACTTACCTAATTCAAAACCATTAAATTACTCTATGGCAGTGCATTCAACGTAAATAAAGGGTCGGGTGGCTGCAACCTGTCAGTGTGCGTAACCTCTTACACTGTAGATATAGTTTTTGTATACAAACACGAACGCACACACCTGTGTTGGGTTCCGTCAGCCGTTACGCTCTCCCCTACGTTAACTTGTGAATAGTGAAACAAAAAGTAGAACCTTCCTTCTCTATCTAAATAGGATGTTAATTAAGTTTTCAGTTAAGTTTTAACACAATATTAATGTTAAGATTGCTCTGCTTTGATGAAAATTTACGACAAAAGTTGATCACACTTTAATATTCATTAAAAACCAAGTAATATTTATCATAAAGGGTAAAATTATATAGATAAGTACATATTTATGCCAGCTTTCAAATAATAACTGCTTACTTGGTATAAGATCAAGTATCTTCCTGTTCGCCTGAACGATTTTTCATGTAGTTTTTACCAATAAATTGAATACTGTTCGAAAGGGGTTTGGGTTTATCTATAAATCGGCTAATGTACGTATAAAACTTATTCGGATACGGTAACTATTCGTGGACTAGTTTCATGGTTCCTCAGGCTGGGTGATGGTGGGGTAGACGTTTAGTTAAACATAAAATACATGCATTGTAAATTAGGTAGGTACATTTAAAAACGTTCTATTTAAAACTTATTATAAATGCGAGATGCTATAACTTTACACGAACAAATTTTTCAGAGGTCGTTAGTGAGGTATCTACTTATGTGTATGTAGGTATATTAAGTGCAGGTTTAATCCTCTTTCTCAAGGGTGATTCAAATTGAAGTGTGGCGGCGAGACCTTTTCAGCATCCTGTCGACCGTACTGTAAAAAGTATTCGTAAGAGTTATTTTTTCAGGAAAAGACGGATATTTATGATTGCAAGTATCTTGTGTACTTATTTAATTGAATTTACTTCTTAGGTTACGTAGCTACTGGTAATGTTTTACCAACTTTTTATACTAAAAAAGCCGATGTGAAAAAGAGCCATCCCATGCATCACCGATGCGTTGCCAGCCGAAAAAAAGAACCCTTTATTAACCTAAATTTACGGAATCTCACAATTATCAGAACTGGCATTTTAAATCTTTTTCTTTGCAATATACGTTTTATTAGTATGAAATTATTATTCCTATTAGCCATTCATACAAGGTTGTGTCAATGATGATTCTGCGCGGCCGTTGACCTTTCGTTCAGTACGCATGTACTACGTTATTGTGATTAACAGTTTTCTTCATAAAGCGAACTAATTGTGTTTTTGCTAACATCAACTTCATAATTTTTAGTTGTTATACTCCATTATGTCGTCGTGTGAAATATCTAAATTTACAGTTGAAATATTCCGGTCTAGACGTAAGAAACTACTTAAAAGTTCAAACAAAATATTTCAGTATCCCCTCTACAGTCGAGTCGGGGAGCGGTCGGGCGGGGGAGGGCAGTACGTTTAATCAATACGGGTTCCCTCCAACCTCGCTACGAGCAGGCTGCGCGCGCATCAGCGAAAATCGCTCCAATAGTTTTCGCGCCAGACCCGACAAACTTCCTACTTTTCACTTTCCTAGTTATGGATATGGAAATATTGCTTCTTATAAATCCACTCCAATCTATAATATTTGATATGCATACAAACTGTGCGATAGGTAGGTGAGGTATTTAAATTATGAAATCGGATAGGTGCCTATTAGATTAGGCAGTAAAATATAAAATATTCACGCTAAACATTTTCCGTATTCCAATTTTTCGCGGTTATTCTCGGGCGTCGACCACGGCACCGGCGCAAGAGACATAAAGGTAATTTGTACCTACCAGCCCGACTACGACGAGTTCAAGGCGATCGCGAGCGGTCAGGTTCGAGGACACATGGCGGGCCCCTCGCGGCGCCTCTGCAGCCAGCCAGCCCCCCTCACTTCATTAGTTTTTCATTCAGTTCAACTGCTGAAAATATACAGATTTCAATAAATTATTTAAATCACACTTGATCATTCTTCCCAAAGTGTTACGTATAATTCGAGAAATTCGAGAATAGAGATCAAATTGAAAATGAATTCACAAAAGAATATTCCTCGACTATGTCATCATAGATTAAAAAAGAAAGGAAGAAAAACAAAGTTGCATTTCTTTTTTTTTTACTTTTTATTTGAAATGCATTTATTTTATAATACAAATATATTTAGGTCGTGTTCATTTAAAAAAAACAATCGTCTTTATAAGTTTTTTGATAGTTTTGTCTTTTTCTTTATGGTGATCTTGTGGGTCAAATTGACCCGCATTTGTGTAAATATATTTATACCAAAAATTTTGTTATTAACAATTTAAAATAAGTTATTTCAACAGTAATATTAAAATTAGTAATGTATTCAATTCAAAACTTCTTATCTGAACTTACATCCCTAACTCTTTTTATGCTCGTTAATTTGTGAATCAGTGTAATCGTATAAATGTGTTTTTTTTTTTTATTTTATAAACGTTTGTTATATTTATAACATAAAAAAATAACAATAAAAATTAGGGAAATGTGTTGTAGTGTGTAGACTAAGTAAGTAGACTTAAGTAATAAGATCAATGAGTTCAGGTTTTGTTTTGAAGCATAACGATAATATTATTCCTTTCTAATGTCCGTCTTAATCTTAGAATTCTAGAATTGATTCGATGCAACCCTGCCATATATTATATAATACAACAAATTAAATCGTCTTCGGGTCATAATGACCCGGTATTTTTCCGCCCGGGATAGCATTATTCCGAGATAAAAACATCTAATGACACATAAAATAATATAAATATTTCAAAATGGTATGTGGAATAATTTACATCTGTTTAATTTTTGAATTAACATGCATATGAAGTGTCAACAATAGGTAACACAGGATGTCACCTCCCATCATATACTAAACGTCCCTAATTCGTTAAAAAATGTTTCCGAAAGTTTTCGAGTAGTATTACTTGAAGGCCTGTTTGCAATTGCTTATTTTAAAAACTTTTTATTGCAATGCCACGTAGAAAAAAAGTTGGAAAATTTAATAAGCAATAGTAAGTTTAAGAAAATAAAAATATACCTATTTTTCTTTTACAAAAAACAAAAATTCCAGAGAGAAATAACCGAATGAATCTTTTTTTATCTAGTTCCTATTTCATATCGCACGTACAAATGATGAACTCTTGAGTAATAAAGAGAGTTCATGGCCCTCTATAGCACGGCTCAGCCGGCAAGCCGCCACTAGGCAAAGAGACGAATATACAGACGTTTTTGGTTCGTTAAATTACTTCGACAATGCAAATAATATGGTATTTGTTGAAAAAAACGTTTGAGCGTCAACAAGAAAATCTATCTGAAAACAAGAAATTCTTAAATTAAAACTTAAAGCGTATATAATAAATTTAATATTTTGCTGTAAGCAGTGTGCCGCTTTTTTAATTAAATATTAACAGGTTCATAGTTAGCACAATATTCGTACAAATAAATGCGTAGCTCGTAAACGCAAAAGGGCGCGCTGTGGCGGCTGCAATGTCATTAGGGGTCGATTCACCCTCTTTCGATCTTCTGTAGCTATCTCTTTTTGGCACCCCTATATAAACTATCTCTTTCACGCACAGGGAAAGTATACAACGTTATGGCGCTAAAGTAGAATAATTTTATCGAATATTTCAGTGATCAAAAGTAAGGATTAATTACTACGTACGTCCAAATTCATTTACTTTCTGGTTTAATTACAATAATATAATAGTAATCATAATATATTATCTATCTGTGGAAGTATAAACTTAAAGAACCATATTTTTAAAGTTAACATTCTTTGATTTGATTTTATTTTATATCAACTCGATCTATATTCGTTTAAGTAGAAAATGTCGGAATATTCGTTGCTTTTTACTTTTATCCTCGATCGAACTCGATTCAAACAAAATGTTGTTTATTTTGGTATCACTGACTTTTCTTGTTAAAGATTAGGCAAATGTAAACATTTTAAAATTGATAAACTCACACCTGATTGGCCACTCCTATCGTATTCGTATTATCTGCCAATGCACCTAATTCGCATTTGACTTTCGGGGATTTTTAAACCATTATCGTAATTATATTTTATAACATTTGTCGAATATTTTTTGTTTATATATTTAAATGTTGGCCTGTCAAAAAATTACGAAGTTTTAATTTTAGAACTATGTGGTTATTTGTAGCTAAAAATTGAAACAATTTTCCCATTTGCCGCGCCGCCTAGTTTTATAATGAGCCATCCATCACATGAAAATAAACATAATTTGTATCTTAAATAACATCCGATCGGAAGAAGGTCGAAGTAAATTTATGGTTTTGTACGAAGCCGCCGCACCAGACGAAATTTATTTATAGATACAAGTATTTACAAAAATAACGTCCCAATCGTTTGGAAGCCTTCGAATCGCCACCATTCACTCTTAAGGCGTTTTTGTGCTGTTCGCTAGGTAGCAAACGACCCGGTGCGGGCCCTTGACAACAAAACATGGGTTGGTGTAGGTCTGTTTGAAAAAAAACCATCCCAAATTCGACATTGTTAAAATATTTTAAAGTCACACGTGAAATTGACTTTGTTTAAAATCCTAGAAGTGACGAATTTGTTAAACTAGAACTGTCAACATTAAACAAAGATACATAAAACTATAAAAAATGTTTCTCGCTCGTTTCAATGAGCGTAAACGAGAAGGCAATATCTGTGTACAACTTAACTCTTTCCTTACTGGGGAATGCATACCATAAGACAAAAACAGGTTCCTATACTTAATAGTGGTCTCGATACCGCCTCTCCCGTCCCGCTGTCTCGTCAAAATGCTATTTTGTTTGTAAGAAATTGGCGCCAAATTCTTACCATCATTGGATTACTTTATTTTCATTCCAAATTAAATTATGCTTGATATATGAATTTATATTTTTTCGTTTCAGGAGTGCTCAGACATGGACTTATATATCACCGACTCTCTCCAGGACATGCTGGACATGGACATAAAAAATGAAATAGCAACAGATCTCAGCAGTATCACAGATTTCTCAGTTAGTAAACTATTATCCATTGACATTCTTGGCGTTATTTGATACCTAATTCGCTAATTAACATGTTTCTTTTTTGCAGGATTCATTAGGATTAAACTTCTCCGAAATGCCGCCACTTTTAGACATGGACACAGACAACTCGGCCACATGGCTAAATAACTCGTCCAGTTTCGTTCAGAACCTTGATCTATATGGATCGGAGGCCAACGCGGTAATGGTCAATCCGAATTCTGTCATGCCGTCAAACTTCGCAGAGACTCCAGTCAAATGCATAGTGAAAGAGGAGGCATCAAACTTACTACTCACTTCCGCAGCGAGTAATAATCTTAACAATACGCTATCAGCACAGAGTCCGAAAGAAGAAAAAAGTCATTTAACGTTCTCACCGAACCCCATTAAAGTTTCCAAAGTACAGGACACTGAAGAAAAACCCGCAACAACGACGGTTGCAACTAACAAGAAATCCCTGGAGGAAGCCACGCAAATGGTCATTTACGTCCGGAAGCAAGATAAAAGTGTAGTAAAGGATTTATTAAAGGACCTAGACAATAATAGCAAAACCAAATTGACGGCGGCGCAAATAACTACGCCGACCGTTCGAATTAAAGCGCAACCAGAAGTTCTCAAAGTGAACGGGAAAAGTTGTTCTATTTTAAATACAACGCAAAAATTAGCGCACCAAGTAGGAACAAAAACTATAATCTCCGGCAATATACACATATTAGACGCTCAGCAGTCTAGAACAATTTTAGCGAATGGTAACAAGAGCCAGGCGACGATATTAATCGACAATTCCTCTTTAAATAGCAATAGGCAAATAATTAAAACCTCAGTGAGCGGGACGTTCACAGTTGACACTAGCCAAGCTCAAGCTAAATATATAAATACTGCTAATAGCAAAAATACCGTGGGAGAATTTCCCAAGCCGGCTTACTCGTATTCTTGTCTAATAGCCATGGCATTGAAGAATTCACGAACAGGAAGTTTGCCTGTTTCAGAGATCTACAATTTCATGTGGTAAGCTATCCTAGTATATTACACGCGACTTTAAAAATAAAAAATATTTAAATAAATCACATAAAAAAATATTTTTATTTATTGTTTACAGCCAACATTTCCCCTACTTCAAAACGGCGCCAAATGGATGGAAAAATTCAGTCAGACATAATCTTAGTTTAAATAAATGTTTTGAGAAAATAGAAAAACCATCGACAAATGGCAGTCAAAGAAAAGGTAAAGTTATAATCAATATGTAAAATGTTTATGAACGAAATGCGTGTATTTATTTCATAAATGTAATATATAATATTTTTGTATAGGTTGTCTGTGGGCTATGAATCCCTCGAAGGTCGTTAAAATGGACGAGGAAGTTCAAAAATGGTCACGAAAAGATCCACAGGCTATCAAGAAGGCTATGGTTTATCCAGGTAATATACTCAAATGAATATAATTTTCTTCTACAAATATGAATTATTGACACTACCGTAGAATTAAAACTATAATTATTAAGCTTATATGAACTTTGCTTATAATATATATGATTTAATGTTTGAAAGTTAGCAAAGAATCAAATTGTGACGATATAACATCTTTTCTATACCATGCATATCCTTCCATACGTTGCTAAGACGATGATAATGGAATTATGCTAAATAATTCACTATTCCTTATTTTGTTTCGTTATCCATCTCTTTGCACACTTACTGAAGTCGTGGATCTGATATTTCACGTCCTGTACCTGAGTGGATGTGAACAAATGTTAATTAAGGTTTTCCCCTTTTTCAAATGTCCACATCCGTTATTAAGAGCTGATTATATCACAGTCATCATTAGTACAAGAGATAAAGTAATGATAAAACTTTATATGACAGAGGTCGCTAGCATACTTTCAATTTAAATATAATAATCTGTTAATGTGAAAGCTTTATGATAATTATAATTTATATAAAACATTTGATGCCTTATGCCACTTTATTACCTATGTCAACAAAACAAGTGGTCGAAAAAAAACCGAATAATTCACTTAGACCAAGCAAAATCTAAATTATTCCTAATTTCGCGACTAATTTTAATTATTTAGTGTATTTCTAACTTATAATAGGGGTCATTATCTGTTATACTCTTTATTCCGGTAAATGAATTTGTTAAAGAGTGCGCGAGAATAACTTACTACTAGTAAGCTATGCTCATAAATACAAAGGTTTTCTTGCCAAAAACTTACTGTAGTAAGTAGATATGTATATAATACCCAATTTCCTTTATTTTCAGAATTTCCAATTTCCAAAATGTGTCCCCCGTTTCCATATTTCGATTAATCGAAAATTTATTGTATCTTTAGAACTGTCCTCATTTTCTTAAAAAACAATTACTCAAAAACGCTTCCCAGTTAGAGTAATAATATAAACAGTGGGTGGATAGCACTTCGATTAAAGTATGTTTTAATTGATAAAAACATTATTTTTTAAATCAACTAATTAAAAAAAATGACTTTTTTAAATCAACTAAAATGTATTGAAACTTGAGTGTTCGACTCATGCATTCAAAATTCAATTAATTATCTTAGCATTCAATCGATAAGACAACGACGTCCCTTTTTTGAGGTAAAAAAGAAACACTGTAACGTGTAAACGTTGTTACAGAAAGTTTAGAAGCGCTGGAGCGGGGCGAGATGAAGTACAGCGGGTTCGGTAGCGACACGGACGCGGAGGACGACGTCGACGCCGACGCTGACGCAGACATGGACGCGGACGTCGAGCTCGACCCCGAGGTCAAGGAGGAGGTGGACGAAGACGAGACTCTTATAGAACAGGTTCGTACGGAAATTAATATATCATGTTATGTGTTCAAAACTATTTTAAACTATCGTTTTTTATATGATACAGGAACAACGTAACATCTCACCAAAACTATTATTTTACTTATTTCATATCGAACTAAGTTTTTTCGCTTATTTTCAGCACATTAATCTCACAGTAAAATTAACAATACTTTAAAATGTATCAAGACTTAAATGTTTAAAAATGCTCTGTAAATTGTAAAGAGGTGATATGTAAATGAACGTTGTGCAGACATAAAAACGTCCAAATTTAGAACGAATTTACATAATGCTTCCTGTAACGAGCACTCCCCATAAAATAACAATAAAAAAATCAACAAATAATTTATTTCAAGTTAATAATGTATCGAGTATGCCTGAAAGCCTGAATGATTTCATAGCATTAGCGTGTTAGTGTGCGGTGACGTCGAATAATCCTATCAAACACACGCGTCCGATGACTACAAAGTGCAGTCGGACATTAACACAAGGAAATTACTGGTTATCAAATAACACTACCGCACAATACAATACATGTTTACGTAATTCTGCTTACATATACCTTTGCTAAATATATTCTTTATATCTCCGTTACTGAATAGTAACTAAGAAATTCGTTATCGTACGTTAATGAGGGAATATGTGATACATAAATCTAAAATGTTGAGGTAGTAATTCAATTATCACCTCTTTACCAAAATCAACTTTCAAATTTTCTTCAAATGTGTGCATGTATGTGATGTATTTATGAATTCATTGAGTATGAACCAGTAGGTTGGGATATAAGATCCTTTCCAGTGAAAGGATGAAGTATCGCGGCTAAATATAGACAATTGCTTCACTGCCTACCAACTGTATTAATCATTTGGTTCCTAAGTTCTGTATAAACGAATACTGTTAATCAGTCGTTGGATTCATAGGGCATTTAATTTCGGATAGTAATATATTTACCAAATTACCGTCATCGTATCATACGATACCGATGTAGATTGTAGAGATAACTTAAACTTTTATACTATTTTTTGTTCTATTTAAGTAATGAAGACTTAACAGCAGTTGCACCTAAATTATAATTGAATATATATACCAGGGTAGTCAAGAACACTAATCCAGAAAAAAATATGACAAAGAGCTACACATACTTATTGTGTTGCCTTATAAGCTTCATTTTATTTTAATCCCTTCCAAAGGATTCTTAACTCTAGTATTGGATGTTAATTTTAACTTCATACCTCCACGAATTTCCGAGAGAAAGGGCCCTAACAAACAGATGGTCAAGCTGATTAGAAATTAACCATATAAACGTTCCGTTTTTTGGCTATGGAGCTTTAAAAATATAACAACTCTATAAAAACGAACTTAATATCTGAATATTATTCTCAGGAGGTGTCAGATCAGGAGTTGGAGGTAGAAGAAGTGGTGGAGGGTACTGGCATGGTAGGAGGCACCTACCGGTTGCTGGCCACTGGCTCCTCATCGCTCGCCTCCTACATCACTGATGGAGAGTCAGGGGAGGAAGTTAGCGACATTGAGGTAATTATAAATTAAGTATATTTGAGCATCAAGTTTGCCAAAACATTCTCCAAACTTGTCTAATGGTCGATTCGAAAGATTTATGTCAATTACTTTTCCTCCACGAATAGTTCGTTTATCGGAGGCACTTATCCTTAAGTATATTCCATAAATCCATTTACCGAGTAGTCATTATATATCTATCTTGTTAATGGAAAGCCAAAATGCCCTTAGAATCGTGTTATATTTTAATCGATGATAAGACATAAGTAAGTTGGAATATTAGGCCATGAAAGATAACTTAATGAAAAAGATAGAAAGAAGAACCAGTGTCATGCCTCTATGCCCTTCAGTTATAATAGCATTATAGCTTATTCCGAGCATGTATAAGTGTATAAAAAACATATATTGAAGAAAAAATATAGTCTCCTTATATATTAATGTTGTGTTATTTCGTTTTAGATACTAGACCAGTCGTACGAAGAGATTGACGTCGAAGTCACTAAGCCTGTCAAATTAGACCTGTCGTCGGTCACGGAAAACTACACAAGTAAGTTTACATTCATATAACCATCTCCGTAATTTTATAGGGTTTCATTTAGCAAATGTGGTATATTTAATGTGAAGGTGCAAAATATGTTCAATTGTCTATAAAGTATACTAGTTTGTATCGATATATAAAGAAAAATGCTAGAAACGGGATTGGGATGTGTTAGTACTTTCTCAGCGCCATCATTTAATGCTGTTAAAGTGCTTATCTATTTTTTTGTCGTTATTCTCTCTTAATTTACGAGCAATTAACGCCGAATGAAACGATAATACATAATACACGTGACAGATTTAGCTAATATACATTTTGTAAGCCTAATTCAAAATACATCCCGTACATTTCTGTGAGAAATACAAATTTATTACTTAAAAGTGTCCTAAGTACTCCAAACTATGCAATAAATTTGGGACCATCTGGCAACCCCACCTTGATTAAGAAAACTATCCTTCTTCCAGTACATCAAGCGAAACGAGCAAAGACAAGCTTCATCTACCAACCCGTGACGACACAGACCCACACCAGTCGACGGAAGACTCCGCTGGTGAACCGGGTGGCGCTCATCTGAACAGACGTCGATACAAGACTTATTAATGTTAAATTGTGATTAGACACCAGAAGTAAGTAGCATTACATTTAACGTAGTATCTCCAGTGTCCGTTTGAGGCAGTGCGGGAGGCGGTTGGCAAATTTCGGTACCAGGTGACGCTACTAGATTTTGTGACGTCATGTCATGGAAAATATTACATTCATATCCATTGAGAACGCACTTATCGAACAATTATTTCACTTGATCCTAACAAAATATTTATACCTGAAAAAAGCTGGAAAAATAGGCTTTAAAAATAAAAAAAAGTACAACGAAACATTGAAGTGTTTCGAACTTTTCGAATCTGAAGATTTCAAAATAGTGTTACGTTTGTAATCGATTTGTCTCAAACTGTAGTAGCGTCATCTATCCAGAACGTTGCACCGCCTCGCTCACTGTGTTTGTAATATTATAATTATAAGATAGCTGTGAGTTGTCTGTAGTACCGAGTGGTGTATTTGTTTTTTTTTTAATGTAAAGTTGCGAACGTGATAGTCTGTACCAGATAAGTGTATTTACACGAATAAAATGAAAACTGAACACTTGTTACATATCGTACACTGTAAAATATTTTTTCTTTTATATTTTTAAGTGAATACCTGTATCGCCCGCGTGGTTTTTGAATTGACGTATTTTTGTATTATTGAAAAGCGATTAAATGTGTTGTTAAATGAATTCACCAAATTACAGGGCGAGAGATGCCGCAAATAGTTGTAGGTGGCTATACAGCCATATACTATCAGTACAAACACTTTTGCTACTCTATTGATACGTTTTGTATTCTAGAAATATTTAGGGATAGTGTAGAACATGTCTGACCGCAACCATGAAATTCTAGTCTGACGAACGACAATCTCCGAAGAGAAGTGTTTGTAAGTGCGCTTAGGGTTTAACATTTTATCATCACCGAAGAGGTTTATTGAAGATTATGTTTCAGACTATAAATCATAGGATTTTACATATTATTTTTGTGTTCATTATTTAATCAAGTAGAATAAAATGATAAGCATTTGCGCACTGAAAAATATCTCACTTTTAAGGATTTCATAGTTTTTGGTCGGATAATACATGTAGGCTTTTTATAAATTCGCCGTTTTTACACTTCGTATGTAACATGATAATTTGTACGTATAAGGTGTCCAATTAATATGTTTTAGGCTCAATCATTGCGCCACCTATGTTTACCTAAATAATATTAAAGTAGCGGAAGTCAGCTGCCATGTCGCTTTTGTTTTTTTTTTTTACTGTAAATATTTTTAGCGATATATTTTTTTTTCAGTTTTACTTTCCGACTAGTTGGATATAATATTAAAGGTTAGACAATTAGGTGTCACAAAATATGAAGATATCACTAAAGGTATCACTAAAGTAGCAAGAAGCAGAGGATAGCGGGTATATTGTTAAGTTCCCACCGCTTGTATGTTTATATGTTTTATGTGTTAATTTTACTTGTTGACACTGGCAGCTTCATTCGAATCTGTAGAATTTCGTAGGCCTCAATGTTAGTTCTCTAAGTTATAGGTCTGTGAAATTTTTATATCATACCATGTAAAGTCTCTCTCATACGGCCACAGTTTTTACATTAATCTACATTGGCGTTAATCACTGCGATTTGTTGTAATATAGATAAATGTTTTAATTTATATTGGAGCTCGTTACAAATGAACGCAAAGTGCGTGCGTTTTGAACGAATATATCAATTGTATTGGCTGGGTGAGAGACACTTTATTCAATTTTGTTTACTATATTACCTTTAATTGAAATACTTCAATTATTCTGAAGAATTATGATACAATTTCCCATATTAATTAAATATAGTAGCATAGGGGCATAGGACCATCGCCCTAACTTGAATTAGTCAGTAGTTTACGAGACGCACCCGATAGTAACGTCATAGTTGTAAAAAGAAAATAAGAAATAGTTCATTGAAGTCGATATTTTTTAGAATAGTATTTTTGGACGATGAACGAACCTGTGGCATGAATCGCAATTGATTATTAATATGGATCATATGATTCTTATTACGGAAGGTAAATCGACTCAAGTCGTCTATGTCGCGCGTCGAAATATTGAATGATCATATACGCATCAGTCGCACCATCGTGTTGTCATGACTGTGTATGTTCAAAACTTACATGTAATTCAATATACAGGGTTTATAAATTTTTCAATGGAATATTAATCCCCCATATAATTGATGTACAAATGGCTGAATGATAATGGAAATCCAATTATGAGTGTGTCGAGATAACCGAGTTATAATATGATTGTTAATGGATCGTGTAGTGTTAGCGTAGTGACGTAGTGTAGTGTATTAAAAGTCGCGTCTAGATTTATGCTTACTCTGAATAGACAACGGTAAATTTGATGTTCTTGTAACCGTATAAATGCATGATTCGTTTAAATGTCGTTCTCGATATTCCATCTATCCGTAATACTCGGTAAGCTGTCCAGCGGATCAAAACGTCAAAGTAATAGTTGTTATTACTTTGTCAGATATTGTGGATGGATGCAATATGGAGCGGCCTCAAGTCGTTGGCGATTTAATAACGTGTGTGCTCGAAATATTTGGTGGTTAATATCTTGTCAGTATTGGTTGTGAAATGGATCTCCGCTGTGTTAGGTATAATTTATAATTTGGTTAAAGGTGGAACTAAATATGAGGACTGTAACGATAAATCCATACTTCAACCAATGACCACTATAAAAAAGAAAATAAATATGGAAAATTTGCATAGAATCTTGATGGGATTCCTTCGTTTTTGAACGATTGAAATTAATTTACAAGTATTAGATGTCAGTCTGATTAGGTTGTGGTTGTGTTAAATTAAGTATATCTTGAGATAAGCAAGGGGTTTTATAACGAGGATAATAACATTCAACGTGATTTGTTAAGTGTTGCCGATATTTTGGTCCACCTTTATTTATACTTAAACAGTTCATAATAATTATTATGTACGGTAAACTTAAGGCGTGATTATAAGAGAAGACGGTCGCCAGAAAATGGTTATCTGAATTATGTATGATAACAATAAAATTCAGTAGTACTTACGTTCCTTTTAAACTGTGGCATTCGTATGTTAATGGTGTTCGAACTAACAATTGTGAGTCATAAAACACTAATTCGTTTTTAAAATCACCAGCCATTATCGTAACGTTACGTCAACGTGTTATGAATGTACTAAATGTTGTCCCTTTACGAATAAGGCTTAACTAAATTCCCAATAACAATTAGTTTTATATAATACTGTAACTTAGGGTAGAGCTTTTTTGAAATGGTACGAAGTTATTTTCGTTTGCGATACAATTTAATATGAAAAATAAAATTGAAGTCAAAATGTTAAGTATCCACTGTCGTACCATGTTCAACAGTGTAGCAATCTCTTCTTATGCATTAACAATTAGATAATATAAAACTGTGATATGAGATTTGCTATTAGTCTATTTTGTCCACAAACAATAATTGTAATGAACCCACATGACAGTAAAAATATTTGTTACTGAAATAGACAAATAGACTAACTACGGCCATTGATTGTTCTGATGAATTTGGCGTAGTTTTATGAATTGAAAATAAATGTATTTTGATTCCATTTTGTCTTCGTTTGATGTACCGTAGAGAACGTGTAGTAATTGAATTAGTAATACTAGTGGCGAAATATAGAAGATAGATTAATTGTACGAGATGGTAGTGAAAGTGATTACCGCGACCTAGCAGAAGTATCTATGGCATGTTGAAGTTCACTGTCAGTGTTTAGAATGTAACGTGGATGCAAATTCGATTTCTACAATATGACTTGCTAGTTTAAATGCCACACAGTAAGACACATTAGGGTGCTTTTCGGTTTAGTGACAGTAACGTGCAATTATCTCTGTAAATATTTCTAGTAAACCATTAGAATATGCGCTTTATAATAGTTATACTAACTAAGAACCGAAGTAAACCATTAACTTTAGGTATATAAGGAACTTGAAGTAGCGAAATGTAACAGCAATATTGATTGTATTGATAAAACGTTTTTAAATATCTTGATAACTTTGTATTCAATATTTAACAAAATAACAATAGTAATGTTCGTAGCTATAATAATGTACCATAAAATAAGGAACGTATTTTTCCACTGCCAGTATTTCAACATCCATGTATCTTAAGCGTTAGAATAAGAGTAGACGATAGACAGTAGAATTAGATCTTATAGCTAAGTTCAATGACTTTTAATAATTTTTTTGTAATAAATATGAAATGAATCAAGCCAATTCTTTTTTTCCAATAATTGTATACCTACCTCAGTTCCCAAATTTATACTCAATTTTGACTATAAGTACGTATTTTTAAATCCAATCCTGTGATGTGAATAAAATATATATCCTACGCCTTAATATCTATACATCTGTAAATAAATAAGCATAACACGAAAAGAACAGAAATTTATACATTATTTCCGGAAGGCCTATATCTTGTGGACATCTGATAGCTGAAATTATAAACATGATGAAGGTAAAAATACATGTAAATGGGTGTGGGTGGCATATTTAAGTTTAATGCCCCGCTTAAAAAAAGAACCGGGGCTGCGAAACTTGAAAGGAGAACTGACCACACGAAAATGATGGTGAAAATATTGATTTAAATTAGAGTTAGAAATAAAGATTGTCGAGGGTCTATAACCAAATTAAGATAACCCTAAGTTCAGTAGGAAAGATATATTTTATAGAATAATTTAGCTCAAATGCTTACGAAAGTGTCTTGAAGTTTCTATAATATAATAATTTTATTCAGTATTCTTCATCACGTTGCTTCGGACCCTATACTTTAAATTGTTTACTTTTCGTCCTTTTTCTTTACTTTTAGGTACAATATAAACATAGTCTTACTGATTTACTGTATAATTCCGTAAAGTGAATGTCTGAGATCACTTGTGTATTATTAAAATTATATAGTTCAGTGTCATTATGAAATAAGGAGGTTTATTTCATACAAGCTTTCTTCCATTTTAATAGGAAGGATAAATTTAACGACAAACACGCTTTCTTTCTCTTTAAAAAAACTTTAAGGCACTGGAAAACCACTAAGTAATTACGTCTTATACAAATTTAAAGCAGATTGGATGATGTTTCAAAGGAATTCTGTAGGTACCAACTTTTATCATGTATCCCAAGGAATATATTTATTGGGATGTAAAGAATCACGTCTCCATTTTTATATGTAAATATACAATATATAAGTAGACGAGCCACTGTTTTTAACGTAACACTGACCTACAATAACAGCAAATATATAATTTAAAAAACTAATATCACGCTTTTAGTTTTTACAGTCTTGTCATCTAAATCAAAATACTTCTAAGTATCGAACGAGCTACAATTCGAGGCACCCCTTCCATCTATTAGTTTCTATGGCCACCCTGCGTCTTCATTATAAGTCCAACTATGTGACATCATTGTGATTCGATTAACATATGCATAAAAATATCAGGTCAATTGAACACTAAGAAATGGGGAAAATTTATCTTAAAAATATTTTTTTTATTGAACCTATCAGACAGGTAAATAGCTACATAGCTGAGGTAAATAGGTAAAGTAAATAGCTTTTTTAAAAACAATCGATTGTCAACGCTAGTATACATTTGACCTGGCATGGCATGGTATTTCTTCTCCCACTTTTTAAAGTATTCTCTTTTTTTTGGAGAATAAATCTCGTTTCTGCGTCTATGCTATCGCCCCATAACATCACCCGCAGCGCATGTAGGAGTAGGTGTACATGTAGTATTTGGGTAGCGCAATCTTAAAGTTAGCGTTTGATTTTAAGATGCTAGTTTATAATAAGTTGATTATTTTATATAAGCAACACTGTCAGAAACCAAACACGAAACACTGGCGAACAGTTGTCACAGGCTGACATTGACATGCGAAATAAAACAGCATTAGATTTTTCTTTAAGAATTTAAGTTTCACTTTCACTTTTAACCCAAACTTTATTAAACTTTAAACGTTACTTAAATAATAAAATGTAAACACTACATTTAATCTATGTAACTTTATGTCCTACTTAGTCTGTGCATGTGTTCATAAAGACATTCGTTTTTTATACGTTTATCGTACTCTATGCATTGGTTGGGAAATTTAAAATTAGTTAATTAAGTTAATAATTAAATATTTTTGTAGTTAAGTAAATTTTGTATCACAAAAAAAATACTCCGCAGTTACATATTTTTATCGCGACCTCTGCACTTCAAAATACTCATGTGTATTAACAATGTCCACTCGTGAAATTTTAACTTTACAATTTGGCCATTACTCAAATTATGTGGGAGCTCATTATTGGAATATTCAAGAATTAGGCTTCGACTACACCGGATCTGTGAAAGCAGAGTGTAATTCTGATGTATTGTATAGAGAAGGCCAAACTGCATCAGGTGAAGTTACTTACACGCCTAGGTTACTATTAGTAGACTTGAAGGGATCTTTAAAAACATTACCGGTGAGTGGGGGCCTTACGAATGAGGATGATCAAAATGAATTTCAATGGTCCAATGTAGAAAAGATAGAGGAGCCAGAGGTAAATAAAAATGAGTATTTGCAAGACATTGATAGTGAAGAGCCACCCGAGGTGCAAAATAAAACATATAATCTAGAACAAGATGTTAACACATGGACTGACTTCCTATATCCAAGACTTCACCAGCGATCAATCAATATAGTTAAGGAGTACCAACATGATGCTGAACAAGTAAGTTGTTTATTATAATTTGAAAATAATCAAAACTGAAGACATTACAATTGCAAGTCATATGTGTTGTACACATTTCAACATCACATTAATACATTAATTATTAATATTCAAAAAATATTTGTATTTGTTTTCAGGAGTCTTTTGATATGATGACTACAGGGCATAATTTATGGAAATCTACTTTAGGTGAAACATTTGATGACAATATTCGAAAATATGTAGAAGAATGTGATAGCATGCAAGGTTTTCAGGTGAATTTTGATTGTACTGATGGGTTCTCTGGTCTTGCACTGAGTTGTGTGGAACATATAGCTGATGAATACACAAAACCAATATTGGCTTATCCAATCATAGCTTCTCATTTCCCTGATAACAATCCAGAAAATTCGGAAGATAGAGATAAATCTAATTTGAAAGACTCAATACGTTTAGTGAATATAGCTATGTCCTTGGAGAGTTTAGCACAACATGCTACATTATTTGTACCTCTTTGTACTGGCGAAAAAGGATGGCGTAAGCCTGGCAACCCAAGATCTTTTGACTACATCAACTACAGACCAGAACTCTACTATCATTCATCAGCTTTATTAGCTGCAGCAATTGACACTCTAGGACAGAAATACAGGCACAGCAGCAACTTTTTCACATTATCAGACATTTGTGCCGATATGACAGGCTATGGAAGAAAAATGGCTGCAGCATCCCTATGCATGCCATTTGCCATGAATGAGCAGCAATATCTAATAGAATATCTGAATAGCACTACTAAACCTATTTATACTTCCATTACACCCAGCTGTAAAATTGCAACAGATAAAATATTCCAGCTTATAACTGTAAGAGGAATACCTGAAAATTATTTGAAGGCACCCTTAAAGGAGGCTAAGGAGCAAATGAACTTGCCTGCCTATAGATGCACTAATATAAAAGAAATGTTCGAATTATACTTTCAAGCAAATAACTTCCTCTCGGCTACCAATGTTACAGTATGTGAAAAGCCTTTAGAATTAAAAACACCATTCCCTCAAATATTTTCCGAGAACTTAGATAAATATGGATTTGTGAAAAATAATACTGAAAAAGAGAAAGTGGAAAGTTGTCCAGTCTTAGCTGGTTATCATAATGGCAACTTCTTAGCTGATATGATTGAAAAGCTTCACAGAGAAGTAAGCAGAATAAAGTTTGCCAAACTTCACAAGTTCCAAGACGAGGGGTTGGAGGCTACTGATTTTAAGGAAAGTTTAGATAGACTAGCAGAGTTTAAGGACAACTATGAAGATGATTTTGAATTATAGACTTTTTTTTAATAAGCATTTAAAAAGGTTTATATTTTATAATAACTACTAATTAACCTGGATGATGTACATCTGTTCAATATTTCTAAGTTTGGCTTATTGTGCAAAATTTCATTAAAATTGATTGGATATCACATGGAAAAACTTCTGATATGAAAACATCTCAATGTATCTAATAATTAGGAATTAGTGAATTAAACTCGACCTACTGACTTCTGAGTTGAAAAAAAAATATTAAAATGAATTGAGTGCTTTCGGAGTTCATGAAGGACCAACTTTGAGACAGGAATTATGTACAAGGTTCCACAGAAGTATATAAGATGTGGTATTTAGATGCTAAATATGCATTCTCGTAAACATCCCACCATCTCGTCTCTTAAACTTATAAGGGAAAATGTTTTGTAAATAATGTTGAAAAACTAAATGTACTGCTATTTTCTTAAGCTAATTTTATAATTAAGAAGGCTAAATAGGTATGGAATGGAGTATTATTCTTTGGTTAATAAAAATAACATAAAATATATACATATATCTATTTTAATTTAATACACATGTAAAAATCATAATCTTTATTCAATGATTTAGATAAAATAAATCATATCCCATCCACACAATCTCATTCTACACTTTTATATCTAAGAGTTGTTCAGTTACGGATCACGTGGATCGTTCTAAGGCTCGTTCCTTCATCCGAGTTATAAATGCTGCACCTTTGTTCTTCCTGAAGTTTTCATATGGGTCATTAAGATTTACACCTACGCCTGCAACAAATTATATTTATTTACAATATACCCAACATGTAAGAAACAAGTTATAATTATAATGTTAAGTGGTTACCGCTCATAACACTTGAGTAGTACAATTCAAATGAATAAATAGATAATTTCAATCAGTCCCTCTTAACTATGTATATTTATAGCAAAGTTGTACTCTGCCTAAATGATTTGAATGATTGAAAGGTTTATTCCATTTATCAACCCTTGGGTGGACACCGGGTGGAGTAGATATTTGGAATTCAAAGCGAATTGTTCCTCTGATTATCCACCCAAGACTACAGTCAGATAGAGGTGGGCCCTAGATATTTTTATGAGTTTCACAGAGAAAATTAAAACGTTAATATGTCTAAATATTGGTATAATCTATATAACTATGCAGTTGTTAATAGCTATTGAAACTGTAGTATGTGTCTATTTACTGTTGCCTATAATTGTACTTGGGTTGAATACTCGGAATGTCCTGTAGATGTCTACTAATGCACTAGAAGTTAACAAGTACAAGGTATACACTTCTTACCTTTATATTGGTCCTGTCTGTCACGTACTGAGCCCCCGCTGATAGGTTCGGCGATGCCCTGACCCGCCGCGCCCAGCCCGCCCGCACTCCAACCCATCTTCTGCAGCAACTGGTGGCCCTTATTGCTAGAATCGATACCGCCTGACGTCGACGCGAACGACGCACCCCTATAATTGCGACATTCAATACCATAACCGTCTCCTGAGCACGCTCTTCTGATATTCAGGGTTCTCTAGACTTGTAACCCTAACGATGGGCATTATAGATATTTAATAGTATGTATGTAAACACTCCGGAAAAATCGTCAACTTCATTGATATCTGTTGAGGTTTGACTTCTAGGTTACTATAATCTCTAGATAACCTAGACTAACAAGCGCGGAAAGGAGCTGGACATGCGCTGGATACGTGTTTAGACTGACAGTTAATATCATAATAACCTAATTATTTGGTATTGTCATATTGTGTAAGACTGTATATTATCTAATATTATTAGTCTATGTATTGCATTGCATTGGGGATATTCATTATTTAATCTTCGAGCTGTGAGTCTCGACACTTACATAAAACTAGGAGGTGTTGGTGATCTAGAGCGCTCGACACGTCTTGATCTTGGTGAATCACGATGCCTCTCTCGTTCACGTGACCGACTGCGCGACCGCGAACGAGATCTTGAGCGCGATCTTCTGCGATCTATATCAAAATCTATTTTAATCATGCATATCCATTATTATGCTACAGAGGTACAAATCTTAGTTGGACACCACTGTATTGTACCGTAGCACAAATAATATGCATTGTCTGTAAAACTTTCGGTGTTTTCATATCAGCACCTCACGGACGGCTCTTCTCAATTTTCTATTCAACCATTATCGTCAAACCTGAAGTCAGTTGCTTAGCAACTGTCAATTAAATATTTGTTATTATTTTTCGTAATCCAGAAATTACTCATGGATAAACTATTGAAAACGGCAGTTAGTCGTCAGAAGCACCAATAGATGTTTGACCGACCCCACTTATGGCCGTAGATACAGAAACTTAGTTGAGACGTCTCGATGTCTCCTTCATGTCATACTTGTGAGATGAAACTGTAATAATTTGAATCCAGAAACAAACATCTACCCAAACTTAAATATTAAATACTAACACTGGAAATGGAATAACGAAAGATACACAGTACAACCCTTTTTTGACATGATTAACACAACTACCCGAAAAGATGAACCAGTAATATAACGGAATAAAAAAATACACATGACAATTTAAAAACTATACACACAAGCGACGGAAAAGTTGTAGAAAAGGACATAAAATAAGAAGTCGAAGTAATATTACTATCTCTATCGCGATCTCGTCTCCATGAAGATGGCTTCCGTTTAGGAGAAGGGGACCGCGACCGAGACTTGGCTGGTGGTGTTGATGACTTTTCTGGTGATTTGCTTCTAGACCTG
>DWPA01000151.1:0-32168 GCA_018251375.1 Calpodes ethlius
TAATTTACGCCACTCAGACCGGTCTTGAGCCTTCATCATCTATAACATAATTCTGAATATTCCGAATGAAATGCCATAATAAATATATAATAATAAAAAAAAAATGCTTCTATTACACCAGAGTCCCAGCGTATTAATTATAATGATATAAAAGACATAACCAAATCGGTGACATTACATAGACATGGTGTTCGGCTTAGCACGTTAATTGGCACATTAATTAATACGCTAAAAAATTGTACATAATTCACAAATGTTACAAAAATATTAACGCATTACTTCGGCTACATTTGGGCGCAGTCATTAATATCAACGTTAACACGGATTGATTGGAGCAGCACCAAATTCATAACGTCACATAATGTTCAATTAGGCGAATGTTAATAGTTCCACACATAAGAGACATTCCTCTAATCTGTCACCACGGTCCGGCCGCCTCGCACCTCAATCATCTCACGTTAATTACATTGAGCAACAACGGGTACAATTATTACTGTGGCCGGCATTGAATTAAATTTAAATCATCTTTAAAGTGTACACCGGACATTTAACTCTAACACGTGACCAATGACACAAAAACTGCAATCCTAGTAGTAAAGTATTTTTTATTAGAAGTACGTCATTTAAGTTTGGGATGCGATGAAAAGTTTAAATATTTATAATAGTTCCCACGTTGAACATCAGTTGCATGTAATATTACAGATTTGGGGAGTCAAGTCAAACACTTATGTTAATTAATACCTCATATAGATCGTATCGATCGATAAACAACATGCAGTGAGTTTTAATGATGATTTATATTGAATTGGAAAGTAAAATTACTAACTAAATTATTCGAAGTTGGTTCTAATGGGACAGTTCGAAAAAAACATATTAGAATAGACATGTCCAATTAGTATCCACATGGGATATCGAAAACCTCTCGGTGCGGCCGGGCTGGAACCGAGCTAAACAGCTATAGCTCCGTGTACATCCGTGTTTCAGGTCTACTCTGTTTACACAAGTACCATTACACTAATGTGTCAACATTGTAGACGCGTGAGGATTTGTTACCACTTTAAAATTTCTAATTCTAGCTTAAAACATTCATAACTGAAATTTATGGATATAAATTTTTGTTTGTCTCACTGTCACGCGACTTTTTTCACATAGTTAAAATACCATGATTAAGAACAATTTGGGAATTTAAACCACAAAGTAATCTAAACCTACAGTCCATTCAGGGTTTACTGATCGCCGCGAACTAAATAATTTAACCAGTAATTTTATTTCTTATTGCTCTTCACGTGTTACCGCCACACTATTAATAAATTCTGACCGTTTACCTTTTCAACCGATCGTAATATCTCAAATATAACAGCTACAACATTTATTTAAATCCCACTTCATACTTAGTAGGTCATTAATTGCAATACGTAAACAAATACCTAGGAAAGTTTTCAACTGCTTACTAATAGTTTCATTTAAATTTCACGAAGTCTATTTTAGTTTCATGCGTTAGACACCGAAGGATACGCTGCACGCCTTCTCATTGGATTTTTAGCTAATGAACAGTATAAAAATATCTTGACGAGGCTGACATCGTTCTAATAAACAACTAAGTCTAAATACCACACTGCCATCTGTACGACATTTTCATGAAATAAAGCTCAAGTTTCTCAAGAATGCTATTCGACGCTAGATGGCGTGCATAAAGAAAGTGAATAGTAAAATATCGCAAATAATATTTGGTAGAGGTCGCTACTAAGCAGTTTGGGATATAAAAGGCATTTAATTAAATAATTTTACTGAATCTTTTAATACGTGAAGAGAAATCTTTAGATGTTGCAGATTTGGTATAAGAATATTGTTAGAGTAAAACTTTGTACGAACAAGAAGTGTAAAATTTCGATTTTATATACATTACATTATGGTAATACGTGGCATATACGGTGGTATATACATTACAATAAAGTAATGTGTTGCTGAGTTACGTTTAATGAAAAAAAATTAAATAATAGCCCCTTTGACAATAAACATGTACATTATGGTTGGACGTCGGCCGCGGCGATTTTTGATACAAATAAACAGCAAAATAAAAAAAATCCTTACATTTTATTCACCGTAGTACATACACTATAATATATTCCAACGTATTCCACACGGCACTGCTGCGATTTTGGGTTAAACTATGAGAGGAAGAATTAATTTTCTACTGTAACGACAACGAGAACATTTTAATTTTTCCTTCATCTCCTTTTTATGGAAGGTTACCTTTCTTCGGTACTTTTATACTACGTGAATGCAGTCTGGATTGTTTTCTCAACTTATATAGGTCCGAGTATTATCCGAGTCACGTATTTTGTCAAGTACCCATTACGTGGGTCATTGTGAGTAGTAAGCCTTTAAAATCCAATAACCATTCATTAACAAGGTTCAATTTTAAATGAATGGAATCAATCCGAATTTCAAGTGTTTGAAGACAGAATCAATCTTAGATCGCGAGCTCCGAAAAGGAAGCAATCTAACGAAGTAGGATTTGGAAACGAACTTCAAAGCCTAATGAGTTGACTTGATCATTTAAAACTCTCTCCAAAGAGCCAACGAGCGCGCCGCTGGCGCTGGCGGCCTCATATCTCCAGCAATTACCTCGCGACAAATGAACGCTAACGAAATTCACCCGGAGACCTCAGCACAGCGGAGCCGTGGAGCGGCGCACTCCATTGTAGGAAATTCTAGCACCTATTGTTTTTAAAGTAAATGTTTTAAGTTGTTCCAATAAAAAAAATACATGATTCTAATCTAATCTAAATGTTATCGATTAGGTAAAATACTCATAGAACATCACCCTTGGCTACTAAAACTATACTATAATACTAATTTGTTATTTTCAAGATTTAAAATGTATGTGTTTAATGCCCGTGATGGTAACAGACTGAATATTTTTTATTAAAATTTGGCCATGTGCTCATCGAACCACTATAAGTCGAGGTAACTAACTGTAATAGATTGATCTTCAAATTCGTAAAAAATACCTACTTCTATCGTGATGGGTTGACTTATTTCATGTGTCCAAATCAATACTTAGAGCTTGAGTAATTCGAGTAACAAACTGAAGCTTCTTAGCGCTAAACGGATGGACGGACACGAATCTATGAAGGTTCTAAAAGGAAGGACAATATCACGTAAGTCTCGTTTACCTTGCGGGCTTTGATCCATACCTACGTAATAATTAGCTAGTGAGACAGAATAATAAAGTAATACCCTGTAGGTAATGACGAAGTCGTTGTCTTGCTACTCGACCAAATAATTCATGAAGATGTGTGGCGGTCCTCTCCGGGCGCGCGCTGTTCGCGCCAGAACGCCAAAGGGCTGTGTGTCGGGTGTTTTAGGGTTTTTTCAGCGGCTTTGACTTGCAAATTGTTCTGTGCATGGGGGCGCAGCTTAATTAAAAATCAGGAGCGAAGCTAGCGCCTTGGTGGTCGATATCTAAACTAAGTAGGGTAGCAAAACAAAGCTAAGTAACAATTATATTATTTTCGAAAGAAGTGTTAAAATGTTCTGAAGTGTTAATGAAAGTCTACTGAGATTAAGCTTTATTAAATTCCAACATTTGCATTTAAATACAACATCAAGCATATATGTAATGTTTATCATAGACTAAAACTGCATAATAAATATTTTAACTGGATAAAATCATACCATGTCATATCATTTATTACATAATTTAATCAGCATCACTGGCAACAACTTGAAAATGAAGAAGGTTAAGGTGACGGGTGGCACCTGGTTGAACTGGTATAGAACGGCTTTAGAGCTAGAAAGAGATAAAAAAATCAATAACCTGAGCCCCTTCTCACAAAATTTTATTTTTTAAAGTCTTGCATATGCAATGGATAATACTATCGAAAGTAAAACTTTTTATTTTTAGTTACATGCCATTCAACAATAGATGGCGTTGATTGCAAGTGTAACATTTAAAATACACTGAAAGTTGTGCTCTTAGGATAAAGTGTTTAATTCGACACTCTATTGATATTACAATATATTAAATAATTCATAAATAGTACATTTAGGTTATCAGTGAAAGTAATTTTTGCTCATTTGAGGAGATAAATCTAAAACATCACTGTACCTAGCAGTCCGCTCTTCAGAAATGTTTAGAAATAAATCTTACGAGTTTTTTGCTTAATAAATAAACATAACGCATGCGACCTCGATATAATATTATTAAGAAGTTCATAGCGGTGCGGTCGAGTAGTCAAGACAGATTTTTACAAATTAAGCGCGCTTGACTATCCGTGACCAATATCGCCTTTTATCATTGAACAGGATTGTAGATACCTAAGTATTGAATTGCATTATAAGTAAAAAAAAGATTTAAAGATATTGTTAAGCTATGTATTCTCATAATATTTAAGGAGTTCCGCGTATTCCTGACGGATTGCATTATCAAAACTTAAATTATTTTTATTTAAATCTAAAATCTGGATCGATCTGGAAGCAAACTTAACCTTTTAAAAAATATAATAATATTCCAAATAGACTGACAATAACAGAGTTCTGATTTTTAACCTTAGAGACGTCCAATCGGATTCGAAATCCTCTCCTCATATAAAGTCGTTTTAAAAATAATTGTTGGCAACTGGTCGGGCACTCATGTTTCATAGTACAACCCTAAATACATCAGTGACGCGTTGTCGAAAGAAGAGGGAGTCAAACTGTCTGTAGTTAGCAAAACCAGACTTATTTAATAAAATTAAATAGTTTGTTAACCGTCGCATGTCCCCGCGGAGCGCGCCTCGAGTATTATCAAAACAGTTGAAAGGCGAGCTGATGGTCGCTGGCGGCGCTGGCGGCGGTGAGTTATTACTACAAGGTGTACACATTACCGGCGCGGCTCGAACGCTAATGTGCGCGTTTCGTGAGCGCCGCTTGTGGCCGGGGATAGGCCGAGCGCCGGCTGCGGAATGAGTAGCGCTACTAGTGTGTTGAGATACGGTAGGTATTAGGTAATTTGCACTTGGAAATAAAACGATTTTGTTGGAAATATTTTTTTGTTGATTTGATTCATTTACATTTTTTAACAAAAATGATTGTTATTAGACAAGGTCAAACTGAGAACTGTAAAGCAAAGAAGAAGACTTTTGATGAGTGCAGATGACAAGGTACTACGTGTTATCAATTTTTGGTCTGGGTTATTTCAATGTAAGTTTTTATCGAAGGCTCGTTACTCGTATTAATAAATAATTGTATGTGTTTTTAATAATTGTTTTGTTACTACTCAGGTTTAAGGATATGTGTCATTAATTGTAAATAAATTTCAAGGATATTTTTATTTCACTCCAAAAAAAGTGCCGTACATCTTGGTACACTGTAGCAAAAGTTACTTCATGTACCACGCCCTCCCCTCGGTCTACAACAGAGGTATTAATGATTCCTATAGTGGGCGCACCATCGGTGTGGCGCGGCGTGGCGCGGTGTGGCGCGGCCCGCCATGCAAATGAGGAGAGAAATGCTCGCACTAATGACGATAATTACCCACCGTTTAACTATTAGAGTTCCCCGGACGACGCCGGCGGCCCCGCACGGGTTGCCAACAATAAGATACAAGAGTCTTCCTTGTTGACTTCTTGTCGCACGCGTTGCTTCAGTCTGATGGAGAAACTAGTGTCCCATATACGGGATTTTTTCTCCTCGAAGGACTCCGATGCGGTCATTTTTACATGGAGCTGCCTATACCTTAACTACAAGGTAGGGGTGACTTATTTGGACACTTTTTCTTTCATGCTTCTCAATGTTAAAGGAGTTTTTTTTAGAGTGAAGTGAGTTTAAATCTTTTAGAATAACCAAGATGGTTGTTTCTGTTAAATAGAAGATACGTAAATGGTAGATAACGGGTAACTCCAGTTAATCACTGACTAGTTACTGCTGCGTTTAATCGTCTGCAACACTAGAGACGTCACGGCAGCTTTGCCTATAGAGGTAGTAGCAGTGAATTCATTTTGCCTGTAAAAGAAGTATTTAATTCAGTACTAAAGTAGGTCTTTGAGATTACAACCGAAGCACGGAAATTTGTTTTACGTATTGATATTAAATTTTAAAGGGATGTAAATAAAATGTTAATTGTTTCAACGATATGCAAAAATACGAGCTGTTAGTAATTATTATAAAAAATATTTTGAACCCTAATTCTATAAACATAGATGTGTATACATTCATAAAAGAAGAACGGAGACGTGTCTGCGATACTTGTCGATATTTATAGACGACATAGTCTAATTTTACAAGGTAACTCTTATCGGAAACCGCGTAGATGAACTTTGTTTCAAAAACATTTTACGGTCGATGTTTAGATGAAAAATAGTGACTTTTAACTGTCTTGGAGCACTGTCACCACCAGCACCGCTAGATTAAGGCAGCGTCCAGCGTTGTCCATACACATCGAGCCTTTCTTCCCAACGCGGTCAGCGAAGCCGCTGGACGGAACCGCCGTCGCGGGGCTCGTGGTGTGCGTGCGGTCTACAAGTGGCAATTAATTCCAGTCACAACGCCAATAAATTAACGCACGCGTCGCGTTATGACGCCAGATAGCGCTGACTGATGTCGACGTTGTGGGCACCGCGGGCTCGTCTCATGCTGAACGGAACCAGTAATATTCGATGTTTTGATTTTGTATATAATATGAAATTCAATCAAAGGTATTTTTTATATCTGAATATGAAGATGATTTATCGAAAATTTGTACTATACAAAGTCCGAACGTGGAAGATTGGAGTATAGCCACCGGCATTATCACCATGCGTTGGCGGAATTCTCACTTTGATAAACGCTATCGTTTCAATAAATTCGTTAATGATCCGGGAAGAAGTTGCAAGAAATTCCTGTTTTTTTATTCTACAGTCACAGACAGTAGATGTCTACTTCGATGCTACTACTTATGGTTACATATTATTAAACTCATATCTCACTCAACCAAGCAATTTATTATATAGTTATTAATTTATTTAATGTAAAAATACTTATAATAATTTATCGTAATAATATCTTTGACTTGAGTTTTATCTTAACAGTACGGCATTTCCGTCAATTTTAACGAGAAAATAGTGTGCAAATGAACTATGACTTTTACAAATAATCAAAGAATAAACCTTATCCGTGCATCGACTGACCCCAGACGTTCAATAATGATCCCACGGCTGAGCTAGGGTCGACAATCAGAAGGAGAATGTGTAATATAATATAATATTAGTGGAGTCGTTGATGAAACGCAACATTAGCGTGCCTCCCTCCCGCATAACTCGGCAATTAACTAAATGAGAACTATTCAACTGTTTGTTCCGAACGCACATAAATCGTGCGCTGAACATTTTGTTTATTTGATGTTAGTTACGTTCAGCGGACAAACCCTGCGCTGATTACTGATGTAGATTTTAAAACGCCACACCGTAAGTCTCTTACATCTAAAAAATCATTTAGTTAGTTAGAAGTAGGAGTACCTATAGACGTTAGTATAAACTGTTACGTTGTACGTCGATGTTGATGGTATGATGCAATCGTTACCATATCACCACCATTCCAAGGGTAACAGGGTAGTTTCCCGGCAAGGATGAAACGTGAAAGTTGGATTTAAATTTCTGTTCTTGATCTGGGTGTGTATGTTGTCCACGGCACCCACGATATAGGAAAAGCCGGTGGGGGCTATGTGTTATTTATTCATATATTAAAACCCATAATGTTTTCAAACTACAAGAGAACTACGGTTCACTGAAGCGGTAACAGAGCTTGACCTTCAAACGGTGTTTATAAATTTGTATTAAACTAAATCATTTCAAGTAAATCATAATTAATTACTTTACGGTGCGTTTGTTAGTGCTTGCAGGACTCAAACCCAGACCATCAGCAGACAGTTGCTATTGCGAATGTTGCTAATAATCGCGAGCAGCGGCGCGGACTCTCATTTTGTGAGGTGACGGGCTTACCTACTTACCGACAATATGCCACTTACGAGTCATAAAATGCCTGGGATAAATTAAAGTTTTAATTCACATTACACCCGATCCCACTTCGTTTTGACTTCTTTACCCGTTCAACAAGCTGCTACACATTCGTAACGGTAATACTTGGGCAACGCATTTTCAACTAAAAACGAAATAGCGAACCTAACGCGTACACTAGTTTCTCATTGTTAGTTAGTTCCAGGACCAAGAAGAACCTCGCTATGTTGTATAAATACGATTTTGATTAAACTAAATACTTCATATCGTGTAGTTGGAATGGGCCATTGTTAAGCCTTCGGGTTGATTATCTGTGCATGTTTTTTTATCTTAAAGAAGCTAGGATATCTTTCTTTGCGTAGTTAGATCGCCCATAATATATTTAGTTATACGTTTTACTTTATTTAATTATTTTTTTATTTGAACTTAAAAAGTTATTGTAGAATACAGTACGCCTTTTACTTCTATATAAACATAATTTCAAACTTTTATCAAAATAAGTTATGTATCTTCTGTAAGCTTCATGTAAACCTACCTTTAATATACGTTAACAAACACATCGACTCACGACAAACAATAATTGAACGAGTATATTGCCTGCTACGGCGTAGTAGCGCACGTAGCGCGGCGTAGTCCTCCGCGCTACGAGCGAGGGGTGAATGGAGCTACGTGCTACGCGCTACGATTTTATTAGCAGCTTTCAGAATGAATGACACAAATCTTCATCACTAAGCTGAATATTGGTCTTATTGATAGTAAAAATATGTCGTTTTTTTTCAGTTTAAATATATAAATTATTCAATGTTCTTCCATGTTTGTGTCTTTGAAGGATTTACACAGAAACGTGGCAGCAGCACACAGCCATCACACAAAGATAGTAACTATTGACATAATATTATTGGTTTAATAATTAAAGTATATTATATATTTATTTATTTTGATAATTATGTTTAAAAGACGCGCAGTGATGAAACACGTATTCGAAGCGATTGAATCAAAAATAAGGGTTATGAGTGAATTTTAAAGTAGCCAAATTATTACATAATTTTGAATCTGAATTGGAATAATATAATTATCATGTGACCGGCGCCGTAGCGCTATTTACGACACGGTAGTATGCCAGTATTGGAGTAAGTATATACATATATTTTGCTGTGGACATCTGTGACAAATCTTGAATAGGACTGCAGGAGGAACTGTAGTTAGTTAGTTAGTATTAGGTATTAATAATAATATCAGTTTGTTATCTGTTAGTAAGTTAGTAACCTGTTTGTGCTAGTCAATCCAGTTAGTAAGTATTAGGAATTATCCAGTAACCAGGTAGGAGCCATGTGTCAGTGCGCTCGAGGAGGCGGAGGTACCTCCCCTTATCTATTGGTGTGTAATACTTGTCTTACAGTGACGGGTGCTTAGTTGTTGGTTATTTGCTAGAACATATTTTTTGTGAAGAGAAAAAAGGCTAAATCATCAATAATAAATTGAAGCAACGCTAATATTAATTCTGTAGCTGTAATGACAATAAGAATTACGTTTCCCTTTTCTTTTTTTTAAACAAATGCTTGTGGTACGCAATAGTATTAGAGGTTATAATATGTCAAAATGTGCATATCCCATTTCTTATTTAAAAGTATTGTCAAAGCACCTTATGCTTCGCAGCGTACTGGTATAAAAAAAAACTGTATACTTAATAGCTATAATGTGAAGGTACAAAATAAATCAATAAAAGTCTCTGTACGAAAGAACACATTTATTAATCTGTGGTGTGGCGCGCACTGTATAGTTATATTATATGTTATATCTCTTACGGCTACTTGCTTTGTTCTGATCGCTATAACATCCATCTATGTACAGTAATACTTATACATTCTATCGCTAAATTATACGTTCTAGACACTAGCATACTTAAATTATACAATTGCTATGTTTAAATTGATATGACTTGATCAATGTCGTAACATGAGAATAAAACGTTTAATTTAAAATAATGGCATTGTTTTTCAAACTAAATATATGTGTTTTTAACGTATATTCAGATAGTTCCTATTGACTCATATGTCATTAACTTATTAGTTACATTTTCTTAAAAAATAATGTTGATATATGAATTGGATATAAAGCACAAAAAAATGTTATAATGTCGCTTTTTCATTAGATATGCTGTTATTGAAATGATTTAATATCTCTTGTATAAAATCGGTAGCCGTCTCTAAAGACTCGTATTGAATAATTCCTACTTATAAATTAGTAATAAACTTTATTATAAATACTTATACAAACTTATGTACACACATAGTTATATTATATTTACAAAAGGAACGAACCAAAATTATTTTCATAACGTACATACAAGCAAATTTAATTATTTCGAAATATGACATATTTCCAATTATTTATACAAGTCAGATCAATTTAGTTCTCGAAAACGTCGCATGTCTTCCATGTTTGTTTTATCAGACTAATGTTTTGGTAAATGTAATATATATTATCTGTACGAATCAAAACAAAATAATAATCTATTAACTTATACAAATAAGATTATTAATTCAATTGTAAAATATAAATAATACATTAAGTACAGAATACAGAGAGGATCATTAAAGTATAAGTATCGAGATGAACTATTACGTTAAACAACACAATTAAATGTCGTTTATTACAACAATAATACGGGTAAGGACACCACGACACGCTAAACTAATAGTTTATACAAACTAGTATAAAATAATTTACTAACTAGCTTAGTAGGAAACTGTATGTTTACAATATTTACAGACAACTCACTGCTGCAGTCATCCTTATTCAAGAACATACAACGCGTCACAGTTAACTATCGAATGTACGAGTCTCACTAAAACTATTACAGTTTTGATTTTAGTACAATAATATACGGTAATAAAAGGGTCTGCCTTAAAGCGAGCACCTGTATTGAAAAGATAAAGAAACTTAAGAAGAAAGTAATAAAGTCTACTAAAAAGTAGCGTCACATTGATGAAGTAAGGATGACCAGCAATCGACGATTATTTACACGGTATTGCTCTCGTTTAAACATAGATACATACATACCTACACGTCGGGACAACAATCAACTTGAATTACTTTTACAAACGAATGATACGTTGCTACACTCACACTGGGTTCACGGGATGGGGTTAATATGCAATATTTATTTTAAATATTACTGAAGACTGAACAAGTGGGCTTATTGATTTAATTTTAACGCAACGCGTCGGCAACGATCTTACTATTTGTAATATTTGCAAAAGCAGACATTATAATCGGATTTTAATTATAAGAATTTACAAACCGAATAACTCACGCTATGTCACACAATAGATCATTCGGAAAGAAGTGAAGTCCCATTAAACATATATTGTAATGATGTGAGGCGGCGGGGACATAGTGACGTTAAGATGAGTAGGATCAGATATATGTAGCAGCAATGCATATATTAAATAAACTGTAGAAATACTAGTAAAGAAGCCTTAGAAGTTTTTTTTACGCGCTGCACTCTGACCGCTGTTTATACGTAGATGCAATTATTGTGTACTGACTGTGTCAACTTTTTTACATTGAGATCGGAGTAAAATATATATTAAATTGATCAAATATCATGAGTGAAATAATGAAGGAATTTGTCGGTGACGTCACGGCCACGCTTGCGCCCTAACGCGATAGTTAGCGCACCTACAAAGTCACTGTAAACATATAGCCAACTATTAAATGCCCTATTTAACGGGATATATGTTTTGCGGAAGTGTAACCAAGAATGTAACCAAGCTAAAAATTGACGCGTGTTTGGGCCAAGTTATGAATAAAAAAGAAAATTTTATGACCTGGCTTATGGCACTTAGAATTTATATTAATATTATAAATGCGAAAGTATGTTTGTTTTTTCGTTCTTTCACGGCCGAACGAAGCGACCTCATGGTATGATGATGTAGGGATAGTTGGGAGGATGAAAGGTGCCGTAGGGTACTTTTCATCGCGAATGAAATATTTTACTTCTGTGGGAAGATCGATTACGATATAAATTTTGGCTAAAATAAAGGAAGTATTTAACAACAACATTTTACCTATGATTGAAAGGAATAGACAATCATTTTATTGCTGCTCTATTTTCACACGCAGGTTAAACTGTGGGCGACGTCTAGTATGTTTATAAATGTTTTTTTTTAAATTAATTGAAATTTTAACTGTAAAACACTGGAAATAAAACAACTAAATCAGTAAGCCAGTAATAATATCTGTGAAATAGGAATGAGCTTGAATTAAGTTTAACGATTTTTTATACTATCCATGTGTTGCAATAAGGTATTTTATTTTGGATACATCACATTAATTGTGAGATAGATTGATAATTCTGTGGTGAATGTTTGTAACAAACATGCCGCTTAGCCGTTTCTGAGATCTCTTATAGCGGGAACAATCTAACAGATATACCATCAAACACGCAAACAGATAAAAATCTAAGTATTACTATTATGTGATCTATTGCGTTTATAAACACCAGGAATCTTTGTTGTTCCCAATCTTCTATCTCAAATATCTTCTATTTACAGACACCGATCAGTTACAGTTCTATTATGTATTATTATATATATAATTGTATAGGTAGATGTAGATCAATTTCGATACAGCTGTCATCGGGCTTTACACAGCCGATGTCCAAATCCAAAATTATAAGTATTTCCCGGAAAAATGACCTTAAACAAAACATATCTTAAATATCGGCAGATGTTGCACCCGCTGCGCAGGTCTTGAAGGCTTACATATTATTAAATTAGGTACAATTTTGCAAAATATACTCATATTCTAACACTAAACGTAATAATAAATATCTTTATTATTATACAATCCATGTTGCCAATCTGCGTACCGAGAGATTGAGATTTAACGTTAAATTTATATTGTTGAGAAATGTAGTTTAACTCCTTTACCGGTAAAAAAAATATTAATTACCACCAGTTACTTTAGCGTTAGATCTCAGACACAAGTTAGACAGTCGGCCACAGTGAACCGGGAGCTAATATTAAACCATTTGTAATCCTTTGCTGAGGCTTTCCACGTGCTCCTTAGCCTTCATGCGGAGTGCGGCGATGGACGAGGAGCGAGGGTCCGGGGGCGCGGGCGCGGGGGCGGCCGGCGCCGGGGGGGTCAGGTAGCTGGGGTACCCCGACGGCGGGTGACTGAGGAAACCTGAGGCATCAAGAAAGTTCTCGTTAGTAAAAAGGACCTTCAGAATCCTTGGATTGAGGTCGTGGCAGACAAGGTAAGATTGGGGATCTTACCAAAATCTTTCATCCTACAGTGGTTATAATGATTTGGCAGATAATTTACGTTACTCTCCTGTATGCCCGGCAGTCCTCAGTATCATAATTGTTTTGAAATTCACTGTGAAATATTTATCATAAGCATATGATTGTAACGTAGGAAAGTATTTTTGTAAAAAACTACTAATAGCCAAATTCACTGTAGTCAAATTCACATAGTAATTTATTTCGTGTACCTAGATTTTTTCCAATACATCTTTGAACGTCATAATGTTGCAGATGTCCATAGTTCAGTGACTCCAGTAGAATAGTCCATATGATTCTTTAACAAATTAAATATTTATCTGGGGATTTCAATTTTGTTAGTGTCTTGTACAATTTTTCAAAATCAAGAAGGTTTAGCAACATAATCCCCAACTTCAGTTTTCATTAGTATCGTATTTCATTAGAATGCCATAAACTACGCAAGATACTATGGACAAATTTTTCATACTAAAATGTCTGGGTGATAAAATTCATATTGTCCTCGTATCTACATTTTACTACAAAATATATGATTATGAGCCTAATACATAGGTAATGAGAGGGCATGGAATTGCTCACCTGGCAGAGCGGTGAGCAGCGGCGGCGCCAGCCAGGGGTCGACGGGGAGCCCGAGCCCCGACAGCCGCGGCACGGGCGCGCAGCCGTACTCTGACAGGCCCAGCCGAGCTGCCTCCATCTTCTCCTGGCGACGCCACTTTGCGCGACGGTTTTGAAACCACACCTGGAAGGAGGAAAATCTTTATCAGCGAAAGCATGCTTGATGCAATAAGTATACTACAAGATCCTCACTTCATTCCATTTTTTTTACGCGAAACTTTTAAATAAACTTTTAAGTCAGTATTAATCTTGGGTATATGAATGCTTCATCTTCACATATTCATGACAAATGTTATATATTCTTAATAACGCTACGTATCTGCGGATATTTTTGGTTAAATGTATGTAAAGGACGTACATTTCCTATTAGCCAAAGCAGTTGGTTCAGCTATAGTACCAAATCAACGCTCAATGTCCTATGACATTCCCTGGTGTCCTGTGATCTAAATATTGAACTTCAAAAACATTTAAAGTTTTATTGTCCTTAAACTGGATTAGTTTACGATTGTACACTAATATTATCGTGCCATTTATGATTATAAATGGCACGATAATATTAATGTAATTATGACGCAACTCAGTGTTGTCGTGTACGGCGCACGGAACTGTTAAGCTCCCCTAAGTAACAACAGTTTCGATGGCCGACACCCGAAAGTTTCCAAAGAATAGTCGTTTCACGAATTAACAATATGAAGACGGGCTGGTACTGAGTCGTCTATAATTGATGTGCCACCATTTATTACAGCATCAAACTTTACAGCCCTCGCCCGGCAATAAAACGATGTAGCGATGTCGCTCGCGGCGATAAATCAGCCGGCACACGTCACTAAACAGTTTGTGAGGCCAGACATAACAAAACAAAACTTTGAATGCATGGAACGCGAGCTCAATCACATAAATGTACCATCATTTTGCCATCCGCGCTGGTGCTCCGATCGTCCTCGCAATCTAAACCTTCCGAGTGGAAGTTAGAGTCCATATAGCGGTGGCGCCGAGCGATATGTGGCATGAATGTGGTGTCAAATCGTAGTGTGAAATGATATATTCAGGGGGAACAGAGTAAAAATACGCGGTGATCGCGTGATGGCTACGATCGCGGCGCGGAGCGAGACCCGCGCCCGGGTAGCGGCATGCGACGTCTGATGGCTTTTCCGTCAAATGTATTAAATTTGTTCAGCTCGGGACAGATATATGGCCCGGTGGAGCTTCTGAGGAAATTCGATTACATTTACAAGAGTCCTTGTGGAAGAGGAACGAGTGAATAAAAACCTTGTCGATACAAAGGTAGGCGAAACTCCGATATATCTGATGTTTTGACTTTTGAAATTTGACTTTTGGATACGACGACAGTCCTCAAGTGAACTGAACTATCCGCTCTCTAATAGATTTAAAATACATTGGCGAAGTAGTAAGATCTGGCCGAGATCAAGTCCCACATAATCAATATGGAATGAAATGCGGGACGACATTGAGATCATTACATTGACGGTTACCACATATTTATTATCTAAGTGGCAATGAATGGTAAGGACATTTAGGTACTCATAAGGACCCATTTTAATGGAGTGGCAATCCACCACAGATCATCACAAACTCTTCTTTAACAGAACATGTCATGCCTGCTGACTGATGGTTGTTCAAAATAGACAAGATAACAATAGTAATGTGATAGCGATTAATTTCAATAGATCGGCCGGAGTGCATTGACAGCTACAAATGTCGTCGAGACGGAGGCGACACCTGGCGGCGCGGCCGGCACGCGACGAGCGACGTGAGCTATGGTGTCGGGCGGTACCACCAGGGGGCGCCGCCGCACGATGCGTTGTGGAGCTGCATTTTTATGTTTTTAACAACTATTAACTTACGGTGGACAGAATTACAGCTAACCCACGTGATCAGGGTACGCCTCCAATTATAGTTTAATATTTTATCGTAAGTACGTGTGTTACTGTCATTAGTATTTGTAAGTAGCAGACCAACTCATTCATTCGTTTTCCATCAATTGACGTCTGTATCTGGATGACCTAGCGTGTGTATTACAAAATAATTTTCACTTGCTTTGGTGAAAACATCGTGAGTAAACCACATCGGAGAGTTCTCCATAATGTTCTCGAAGGTTTGTGAAGTCTACCAATTTGAACAGCGTGGTGGATTAGAACTCGTGAGAGGAGACCCGTGTCTAGCCGTGGGACAGTTACGGGTTATGATGATGAATTACTGTGCGTTGATCGTCAGTCCTCAGTCAAAATCAGTCCTCTGTTGACCACAGGTCGTCCCAAACCACGACACCGAGATCACACCCAACAGTAAGCTTAAATGTTTATTTTCGTCACTTAAAATTTAATCGCGTGTACGGCGCTGCCTGCGGTGTGCTGTGTACACGCCATCGACTACGCACTCCCTCAGCGGTTGCCACTTGTTCCCTCTAATTAGATTTCCGAATAATTTCATAATATTTATTGTTTTTGAAGTACCGTAGACAAAACAGCAGTTGGACTGTCAGAGGCAAATTTTTTTGAACACTTTCATGCTTCTGAAGCCTGTTAGCTGTCGGCCGCGGTCGTTATAATTAGATAGCAGTCGTTAAACCACGTCAATGCCGGGTAAAAACTTTCATAATGTTTAATGTAACGCAGGTGTACTGCATGCTCGTGATATAATTAATAGGTTGTGATAAAAAATGTTTTATTTGTCCACAATTATCACAACACACGTCGTCGCCCCTCGGGGGTAGCGGCGCGGGGTGAGGAGCGGGGCGCGGGGTGCGGGGCGCGAGTCTCCACGCGACATGGTTCGTGCCGCTAACACTGTTCTTTCTCACGACATCCTACTTTCGCTTTTAACTTGGTTAATGATCGCAGTAAACTGTGAATGTGTAACGTGTTTGTTTAATGAGTAGGCATTAGCGGTGCGGCGGGCGGGGGACGGAGTGAAACCTTCGGTCTGAGGCTTTGAAGCTAACGACGAAATCATAGACATTGAACAACACCCTAGACTACTCATATATCTGTGATCCTTCTCAAGTAACTACAGTTCGATTTGAGGTTACTAAGGGTAGTTGGAGATGTCGCGAATATTTGTTTCACCAATGTATTTTGGGTTCAAGTGTGTCTGAGATGTACTTATCACTTGTATGTTCCTGCCCACCTGAATTACATGGAATATTGCGGATTTACATTATGCTATCAATTATTTATTTGATTGCACTGTTAATAATTCTATAAAGACTGCAAGCCCAATATTTCTTTTGTATCAATAGAAACAAAAATATGAAAAATAATGAATTGTGTTCATAACCCGGTCGTCACAAGCGGGGGTCCTCTTTTATTGCTTAAGTTACTTTCGTTTACAATAATCAAATCTGAGCGGCTCCCGCCCGCGCCAACTGTCGCGCCAAAAAACAAACGTCGAAACAGTCACAATAGCGGCCGACGTGACAGATGTCACCGTGTACCTCCTTCTACTTCCACAGATAAACAATGGAATCACAATTTGTCAGCAGATATTATTTTGGTTTGACATTTTTTCTCTTTTTCTAATTGAACTAAAACATTTATATTAGAAGGTATAGTGTTTAATAAAGTATCTGCTATTAAATCCTTTACTGCCATTATATAATGCCATATTGACATTCGAGTCCAAAACGTTTTCAACTTTTTCAAAATTATTATTATTTTCGCAATCGCGATAAATATATCAACTAATTGCGATTGTGTATAACCTTGTATTTCATTTGATTTGAGTAGCAAAGAGAAAAAGTTAGAACTAAATGCATTGAAAATATTGCAAGAGAAGTCACGACGAGACTACACCAGCGTCCATATCAACCTAGGAAGACAATCAATACAAAACAAACAGCCAACACTGAAGAGAAAACATTTGTTATAACACTTACACTATAAGCACCTACTTCGTATCGAACCCGGAACCGGATTTATTCTTTTTTTATGGGAAAAAAATATCAAACGACCTTGCATTGCCACCGTATCCTGTCACCCATGGACATTTGTAACAAACTTCGAATACAATATTACTTATTTAGAAACTCCTGTTAGTATTAAGTATTAATCAAATTTCGGTTTATTTTATTCAATAGTAAGAGGGCTGTGGACGTTAGAAGTTTTAGTGTACGCTAGTCCTATATATAAACGTTAGTAATCTTTAGTGATTGGTCTCATTTCAAGTTGGTCGCAGATTTGATGGTTCCCTGAGGACAGATGATCGGCTCTTGTATAGGTGTAACCGGAAACCAAGCACCTTTTAGACCGGAATATAATTGCTACAAAAAAAGAATTTATTACACGGCAGTAATAGATAGGGCAGAGGTACCACGAGTAAACTGTACACGGGTCCTACCTCCTTCATTCTTCTTCTTAAATCAGACTGTTTTATTTTAGTCGATAGTTAACAAGGGAACGGGACATAACACCCCAAACAATTTAATTTGGTTTTAAATGTACTAATTCATACGTCCTAATTGTACGCTATTGTCAAAGTAATTTACGATCGTAATAATGTAACTCGAATTGTAAATACGACTAAGAAACAACGACAAAGTTCGTAATAAAATTATGGATAAGCGGCCGGTGCGGCGCGTTACGAGCTGGTGACGTCAGCTGGTCACATAAAACGCACACTTCATCACGCCGATAACAGTTTAAGTACGTTATTATTTAACAACACGTTATTACAATATTAAGCGAATGCGCAATGAATTGATGTCGGTAATGTTATTGTGAACTGATTGAATCAATGCGCAGAACGACCGTGTATTTTGTAATGTTGATGAAACATACTTATGAATGAAGATAGGCTTAGATGAATGTATGTATGTAAATAAGCTTTAAAAGCTTATTGAAGCACTTCATTTCAAATTGTTAGTTGAAACTTTTCTGCCCGTCTAGCTACACGGGGAAAAGATTTCAACGAAAGTAAATTAATTGCAAAAAGAAATGTAGGTCGTGTAGAAGAAGTCAGCCAGCATCCGCTAGATTCAGAAGTCTCAGGACCGGTCTGAGTGGCGCAAATTAGGGGAGGTCTATGTCCAGCAGTGGACCTTCAAAGGCTAAAAGATAGTTACTTGCCTCAAGATCTAATTTGTATTCAATTTTATTTTATTCTTATTATAGGGTTTAGATAATTATTGTTATGGTGTAATGATATCAGGCGTTATTTTGCCTAAATCAATTGCTATGAAATTTGTATTGATCTATAATGGCACTTAAAATGTTATTACAATATTATTAATATAGTGTTATATAATAATCCGAATAAGCTCTGAGGTCTCCCAGTGAAGATAAAAAAGGATGAATTGTGCACTTTCCATCTTTGTCATTTGAAGATGGGGATACAATCAATCAGTCTTCTGTTTATTTCACTGTGAGACCTCATTGTGTTGTTTGTGAATATGCGTATCCCACGTTTTCACATATCACTCAAATAATATTTAAAGGTATTTTTTTCGGTATATTGATTATTTTTAAAAACCTTAATGATTCACTTAAATAAATTAAATTATTCTCAACGTGTAGGTTAATTATAGGTATCCTATTTTGTTATTTTTTTTTATTTACTGCCATTTTCATACTTCTTAGTTTCATAATTGAAAGTCGTTTTTTTTCAACAAAACTTTATTACGATCATTCGTCGTTTTCCAGGCTGACAAAGTTGTGGGTACGTGCCGCTAATTCTGACTATTGCTTAAAGAAACTTTGAATCAGAGTAGGTGCATATAAATGATACGGAGGGAGGCAGTTCGTCGAAATCACGCAGTAGCTACAACAGTAGCCATACTTGCTGAACAGCTTCGCAAACCGAACAAAGCGTTTAATATTTACAACTGTCGTAATATTTTCACGTTTTTTTCATAATTTCATTATAATATATTTCAAACGTTATAAGGACATTTACTGAATTAATTAATTTAATTTGACTAACTAAACAGAAATGCGATTATATTTAACTAAGTTACAAATTATTAGCGAAAAGTGATGGGAGTGAAACTTTTAACCCTCACGCCCTCACATTAGAATAGGAAGCTAGACTTGCAATAGTATACATTATAATCAAATTCAAAATAGTTTATTTCTACATAGGTATAGGCATCAATGATACACTTATGTACGTATTTTGTTAATCTACCGCCGTTTTGGAAAGACGCTCTGTGGTACAGGAGACGAAGGAAATATTATTCAAAGAAAATAATGGAGTTTTATCTAAAAAAATATTTTACTCATGATTGTTCATCTTTCTACATTTATAGTTACATCTTTTCCTTTCCTTTGGAGCCGAAGGTGCGTACATAGCCGGACGGCGGTACCACTTACCATGAAATATACTTCAAAGGTCCATCGGTCTTCTACAGAGATGCGAACAAAGATTTATAACGAATAGACGGTTAGTTTCTCAGTATGAAGTCGGTCTGAATTGAAACATAAAAAATAGGTTGTTTGTAGCAATATCAAGTACCTACTCTTAATCGCCGACGATCACACAAGTGAGAGACGAGAGAGAGTGAGAGAGACGTGAGAGTATTTTTGTCAATGGATGTATTTAAATTGTAATTATCATAAAAAATCACTCAGTCGCCAAGGTTGCCTAAAAAGTCAACCTTGAAATGGTTACATATTATATACGGTTATTGCAGCTCTAAACGTTATTATCGTAAGATTGCGAGTTAAATGTATATTTCTCTACCATTATATTCCTGCAGTCATGTGTTCACGTGACAGCTCGCTCCTCCGAGTTATTAAATCGGAAACGTTGGCGAACAGGCGAGTGGGAGATGGGGGGCGGAGGGGTAGGCGTGCGGGAGGGGGGGAGATACTGACACTTCCGTGAGGTAACGACGTTCCGGAGCCAATAACCAGATGGAACGCCGAGGAATAACTGAGCTGATGCGTCTACAGCTCGATCACAATGTTGTCCAATGAGAACCGAGCAGGCACCGAGTTGGTTGTGCGAGAAACCAGTTACAATGAACCCGTAATTAATGACACATACGAAAATGAATGCTATGAAACTTAATGCGGGAATTTTACTCAGGCTGTTAGCTCGTGATATAGTCTGCTAAACGTAAGTAGAATTTGCTTTGATTTTAGTTTATTTTAATCTTATTTTCTTGTACGGTTATTATATGAATAAATGATATTATATAACGAATTTTAACGATGTCAGCTATCGGATGTTTTCAATTTTATGTGGAAGTAACCGCTAAGGCTGCACTGTTAGAGTAATATATATAATTGTGTGCAAAATTAATAATACGTATTGTATTGCGCAATAATTTATTTAACCGGTGTCTCACTCTGCGCTCAGAATTCGACCGCGTTGTTTACAGATAAGGGTTTAACTTTGACTTTATTTAAAATTTGCTATTTTATAGAAAATCTTGGCCTCCTATTTTGTTGTATTATTCTTAAAAATGCATTAACCTGTACCTTAAGGTTGCTCTCTTATGCGCCTTGAGTATCGCGTCGATTTTACGGCTACATTAACGAAGTTCAGTACAAAATGTCTTTTCCTCTCTATCGATGTGTTACTTAGCGCGCTATTCAATCATAATGACGCTTTGTTATACCGTGAAAGAAAATAAATAAAAACACTTTCCCACTTGCAAAATTAATATGGATCCGCGAAAGCTCACCGCCGATCAATTTCACGTACCTACCTACCTACAAAAATGATCCTTTGTTTGTAACGGAAATATCTGTAGGTACGTCAATTACTTTACTTCCAAATACCATCTCAGAAATGTCGCGTGTCCAAGCCGCAGCTGTAACTGTGAGAGGATCCCACTGATTGGTTTCCGTTCGGCGCAGCTTGTTCGTTTTGTCATGTCGAACTGTTATTGATTGTGACAGCGGTCGGAGGACGGTCGCCAGGAGCCAGTTGACACGGCGTAACGGGCTGGCTGTACTGATTGAGACTATTGGAAGACCACCTCTTGTTTTTTTTAATCTATACCATCTAATGTCACTGCACCCTATTGCGTTTATTAGCGCGCTAACAATGAGAGTATGCAGATGTGGCTAACAGTTTATCGTGTTGAATAATACATCGATAGAGAGGAAACATTTTGTATTGAACTTTGTTATGTAGCCTTAATATCAACGCGTTAATATTTTTTTTTGTTCGTCATCCGTTTATCTGCTTCACCCAATTTGGACCAATTATTACTCTTTACTATTGTTGCGCGGCCAAATTCATCTTCTAAGTATTAAGATCTTGTATGTAGTGCAAAATTATTCCATAAATTTTATCATCCGATCCGGCTGTGGGTTTAAAGCCTGAAGTTTTTCGTAATTCCATTAAAGAATCCAATCCATATACCTACTTTGTCGAGTGTGATCCGCAGTTCCAATTAGATATTGGTTTTTAGAAGTAGAAAGTACGGTTAAAATTTTAAAATATGCTTCATCGTCAAGTAAGTTATTTGTATTGAAAGAAAAATGTAAAGAATCAAAGCAGTGGCCCGTGGCCTGCAGTACACGCTGCTATCGGGACCGTGTCTATGAAAGTTACTTTATCGAGAAATTCCTTTTCAGGTTATTGAGAGCGAGAGTAACGTAGTTAAAACAAAATGGCGGATAAACGAAGCGACATTTTAATTTCGTTGCCAAAAAAAAGACGGTTTCAGTACAAAAAGTGTTCAGTTGCCTTCAAAGTGTGAGAGCGCAGGCCCGCTCCCGGGTAACGCTGAGATACACTTGCGAACGTCGCGATGCGATTATCCGACTAAAGTTGCTGATGTTATGTCATAATTTGATCCTTCGAGCTGGTACTGATGTTAATATCTGGAGGTAATTTAATACAATTGAATTATTATTAATGAGTGGTCGTCTCCTCCTACCGATGGATCATTACCAGTTGATCATTTACTATACCTACACATTGAGCTAAAAACATTATTAAAGTATAAAAATATTTACTATTAAGTTGTATTTTATTTATTGGAGATTAATATGCTATATTTTTGTAGACTAAACAATTTATTCAAATCAAATACTCGGAGAATCTAGCCACGCTTAATTGTAGCTTAATTTTACTATATCAACGAAGGAAGCTACTATGCCAAATGATAAGTCAATGTAAAACGCTTAAAAAATCCCATTTTCAGAGGACGTTGGCGTTAATAGCAGATAATGTAAACGCACTTTTATTAAAAATATTATTTTAAGAATTCGTATGTAAAAAATTAAAATTTATCCATTCAATTCTTTTCGACTTTTATGGCCAAATATTTACGTAATTTTAATATTTACATTAAAAATACTACCCAATTTTTTTTTTCAGTCGCATAATCGCAGTGTAAGTCCACAGCCCGCCGCGCCCCACGCGAGCGCCGCCCGCCGGTTTTATTGCGTCCCTTGTCTATACTCTTCCTTTTTTCTCCTGTAATTGGATGCGTGGTCGCCGCCCGGCCTATATTGAATGGGTAATTGGAGTTTGTCTTCGTAAGCGTATTACGTTTGTTACCGACATTACTCTATTAACTGGCGCACCGGGTTATACCGCGTTTGGGGCTCCGGGCTCGAGGCTTGGGGCTCGGGGCTCAGGGCCCAAAGCTCAGAGAACATTGATAAGGGCTTTGTGAAATGACTATTGGAAAAATGTGTCAATTATAATAATAAAATGAAAACAATCTGTTTGTCGCATGTTACGAAATTTTGGGAAATATGAGGATATTTGTTTTCATTACTTACGTCTTATTACTAAAAAAAATACAGTGAAGTACCTATCATTCCCATCCTTAAACTTATTTAGTTGCAATATTTTTTCGTAATCACAGATTTTTTTCAGAAATAATACGATATAGATTTCATACGCAATATACGACGGTTTCCCGGAATTTCATAATAAATCTAGGGATTTACCGCGATCACTGACTTCTTTTTTTCTGTAAAATATATAAATAAGTTATCAGTTCAGTTTATATCATTTTTTCATGTGTGTCCTCTGATTTTCTTTGATTTTTTGATACGGATTGTTTGGTAAGCTTCACCGTCAACAACAACAACAAACATTAAAACACCTGCTAATCCGGAATATGCTGCTCTGTAACATATCCAATCACTTCCAGTCTTTCCTTCTTCATAATAAAAAAATAAATAGGGCCGACCAAAAGATAGAAATAACTTATACCCACTTATATAACAAGAGTTCCACGAGTAAGTTATTTATATGACACTGATAATAGTACACAGGTAATCGGCCTGCAAGTGATCGTCGGCGTCAGCGACGGACGGCTGACATCAGCAAGGGACCCGTAATACCTACGTGTGACGTCAATAAGGTCTCACCGATACGAATGTTATTCCTCGAAATAGAATCCCGAAAATACCAGCGCGTGTCGCCGGCGTCCAGCCTCCGCCGGGCAGCGATGAAAGCGATGGCAGCGGCCGTTAGCGGTAGGTAACACGCGCAGCCATCGATCGCCAATACCTCTTTATTTACTTTACAAACGAAATTGACTCTTGACAGCCGCTCCCCTCTCGCTCTAACACCCTACACAAACACCGCTTTCTTTCCGTTACGTAAGAAACCGAGCGAGACGCCGCCATCCGGCGAGCTCGCGGGCGAGCGAGAGCGCGCTACATCGCCATCTTAGATGCAGCCCGTGGACCAAAAGTTAGCCAATAACCCGATTCGCGAGTTAAAGAACGACGCAACTCGCGCACCGCCGCTCCCGTAAATTGAACCATTGGCCCCGGTCGTATAGTCGTATTTCCCTCGAGCGGCCGGAGCGAAATTAATAATAACGTTTGTCAGAGGTTACAGACTTCTTAGGGGAGGGCTCCGGAATAATGAGTGCGTGTCTCTGATGGGTCCATTGTGAGTGACTCCGGGCCCTCCGCTACGAAATGTGTAATAGCCCAAATTGCATACCTCGCTTGTTATTAGGGCCGTCCGCATTTTATGACAGATCGGGGCGTAGCGCGGGCCTCCGACGGCTCCGACTTTGGCTTTGAAGTGCATGACAGGTTAATCATAATGACTTGATGGTTCCGCTTAATTAATACGCAGCGGCAACTTTGTTTAACTTAGAAAATTGTAGCTATTTATTAGATCAGGTACCTACTAACTAAACATGTTAAGATAATGGCGCGGCGATTAAAAGAATTACGCCAAAAAACGTATAAATGGCTCCAGACGATTCACAAATCTGAAAGGTATATTTGAGTAATATATATCATTGTCTCTCCGGTACGAATCTTGACAGCGTATACATCGTCTAAATTATAGATATAAGTAAACGTATACCTAGATAATTAAAGGATTAAGTCCACACTTCACTATTTACTGTCGATGACGATATCATGTTCATCATAGCGTTCTTCTTTCCAAATGCTTGCCGGTGCTTGGCGACTTGGGAAATTACCGAACCAATAACTACCTACTCAAAACCTAAATTAATAATAACCAGATACTTAATTGTGTCTTTAAATATTACTTTCAATAATTATTAAATAAATATAATCGTTTGTTTAATCGCTACAATATCAGAAATAAAGACCGTTTATTACTTTCAATTTCGGTTAAACGATCTCAAAATTAATAAACTCGGTGCCTGCGGCTCCCACCGCCCCCCGCCCCCCGCCGCAGACCTAGACGCATCAAGCGCCCAAAAACATCAATCACTCAAACTGAATTAATCCACAACCAAATTAACTCTCCACAAACAGGGCACTTCATCCTACGGCGCCCCGACCCAATCGATAACCTACTTTATCTCGAACCAGCAGAGCTTACTATCGAATGAGTAAAAACAACAAATCCCCTTTTCGGATTTCAACTTTAACACAACGTAATACAATTGAGGGTTGCGTGAGAGCGCGTTCTTCTCTTGATTTCATCCTATCTTCACATCATTTAGTTACCGCTCGGGGCCGAAGCGGCGTAAGCGCCAATTGGGATGCTAGCAATAACGAGGTGTTTCCTCGAGCCGTAGGGTCGCGTGTGGCCCGCGCCGGCGAGCGGCGGGTTCCGCGGCGGAGTTTTTATTTGATTCATTAGTGCAATATTTAGGAGCCATTAAGCGTAAATAAGCGCTTCTTTGAGTGCGTAATGCGCGCCTCCGACGTCGTTCCGTACGCTACGTCGTTACGGCCGAGCTTGCCGGCGCCGCGTCGGCCGAATTAATATGTGAACTGCGTTTGTGTGAGCGATTCTATTATACATGACAATAAGAGAAAACTTCATTACCGAATTTATTGTATTGTGTGTAGGTTGTTTGTTTTGTGTTCAAGGTGTCCCACATAGAATAGAGATTTAATAGGGAATTATACCTAACAGTATTTCGTAGAGTTGGAAACAAAAGAGTTATAGTAGAGCCCAATCCAGCCTCCCGTGCTAGCAATGCATCCTTCTAAATAAAGGACTAGGTCCAGAATCATCCCTTCTGGTTTTAGCAGGCCGTATACCACCATAGTCCACTATCTACTTATCATCCATTTCTGAAATCGACCGTGAATCGTAGAGTTCGTAGAGTTAGACAATCCTTTGGTGGCGCATCTGCAGATGTTCTCGGACCATTCACTACCACCGCCTGGCATTGTTTCAATTTCGCTGTAACGCTAAAGAAGTAAACGCAATAAGGCCGCGTCGCGCAGCGCCCTCTCCGTGTATAATACGAGAACTATTAGCGCGGCACGCGGCGCTGTTTGCTCGGGTCGCGCGCCGCAATATAGCCGAGCTCCATTCAAGTGAAGTTGAGAGGTCTTTAATTGAATAAATTATTGTACTGCGAGGGGGGGGGGGTGGATAAAGATATTGTGTTCGTCATTGGAATAGTTGTACGGTTTATATTCCATTGGAAGGTACACAGACAGACATCCAAAGCCTACGTTTTCAAACCTTTAAGACCTGTTTACCTTTAAGAAATGTTTATTTACAGAAAAACAAACATCCTGCAGCATTCTGCCTTCATTTGTAGGCGGCTTGGTCCTGTATTTAAATTAGTGAATTTCCTAAGTCATACACATAGCACAATCAAGTTGATAATAATTTCATTAGGGACGTACGAGTGTCGGCCATCGTCAGTAACTTTCCGTTAGACGTTAGTAGTAGATTGCTCTAGTACTAGTATTTGGTAAGTAAGTAAGTACTTCGTTTAATTTAGAAATCCCCATAGGTGAATAAAATAGACTTATTTAAAATAACTTGATAATAAGAAGAACAAAATAATGAATCACTTAGCACACATTGTACTAAATGTAAATCGATAGAACTCCAGAGTAACGTGTACCCGTGGACAAGGTTCCGCAGTTCGCAACTCGACCGCGACACAAAAACACAAATGAAATGCAAATTACGTGCAGCGCTTAGCGACATTGTTGCGAGACGTTACGTCGCCCGCGGTGTCGCGGTGTCGCTGTGTCACTCTGTCGCGGTGTCACCGTGGACAGACACCGAACAATATTTGCCTACTGCCATATTCACAAACAATTCTACGAGTTCTCACAGTTAAATAGAACGAGAGAATCGATTGTTTGTATTTTATTATCATTCATCTTCATATCATATAATAAAAATGACAGAGTCGGGTATACGAGCAATCGATTCTCTCTTTCTATTTTACTGGGAGAGCTCGTAGTTATGTTTGTGAATACGGGAGTTATTCGTTTATGTAAATATATTTACACGCACGTAGCTTTGTTTTATGGATTCTCCTAATGAAAACTGTCTGCCGGCGCCTGTAGATATTAGATAAGTATGTCAAAGGCATGGCCGGTGTATTGCTGGCCAAGAAATGAGAGAAAAAAAGTGGCAAACAAGAACGCAGAAAACGCAGAAATAGAAAGAGGCTTGTATCTATGATATTTACAGTTCATTAAGAGAACTGTAGAATAGTAATGACGGTGCAACAATAACATACATTTATTCATTAATATCATAATTATCAATTTTTTTTTAAATAATTATTTCTCAAACGTTAAAATTTTATACAAAATAATATCTTATAAATGTGACCTTAAAACAAATGCTTAATTACCCGTAATAAACACTGAGCTTTAATTTTTTTTGTATTAAGTGTTATCAGGTACATACAACACAGTAATACACCGACCTATACCTATATAGATCTATTTTTCTACATTGTATATCTGTACAAATGGAATGCGGTCGCGAAACAAAAAAGATAAAGTAAAACAAACGACGTGCGACTCATTACCGACATTGTAGCCGCACGGCCGCCGCCCGCCGCCCGCCGGCCGCCGGCCGCCGGCCCACCGTGTGCACGCGGTGTTTGTTGAGGAGCGGGACTCCGAGGTGCCACGACCCGCTCCTTTATGATAACTAACTTTATCTGACTCGCTTATAATATTTAATAATTTTAATAACATACGTGAAGACGCAACAAGTTAATTATTATTTGCTCCGATGCAGGAAACATCGTGAAACCTGCACAATTGTGAGTTCTCCATAATGTTCTCAACGGTGTGTGTGGTCAACCTGCAATCTGCACTTGGCCAACGTGGTGGTATATGGCCTGTACTCCTCACCGTGTGTGAGAAGACCTGAATCCAACAGTGTGACAGCTGTGGGTTCAGATGATGATGGCGTGAAGACGAAAAGTACACTTTTTTACTTCCGACGGGGAATGGAATCTTCAAATTTGCCGTATCTGTTTATGTGTCTGTTAGTGGCTATAAGTCATCATAGCTCCTAAATAAATGGATGATTTTTGATGTGATTTTCCTGTTGATAGGACATTGACGCCATCGAAAGATTTGTATATATTATATTTTGAAGATCTGTTCCGGCGTTTTATTATCACCAGCATATTTTCTACTCAATCAAATAATTATCGAGACTTCAATCTTTACTCAAACACATTAAAACTTTTTAAGCACTATAATAGTTTATATAACTCTATCAAAACTATAAAGTTGTTATATGAAAATGATGAAAGTATTTGCTAAATTTTGGAATTTGTATTACCTAATGAGAACATTGCTGAAGTACTGAGAAACAAGAAATTGTTATATAGATTTATTGTAGAATGTTGCATGATTTTACAATTACTGTTTAAGGATATTCTATAAAGAACTTAGCACCTGCATAGATCTCGATAATTTTGGCGGCAAAGTTGACAACGACTTTCTCATTTCACGTTTATGTTTTAGATGAGATACATTGTACTTGGCCAGGCGGCTGACTTTAGTGACAATTTATATACAGAGTGTTAAAAGATGAAGCATAGTATAAGTATGTGTGTGATACTGAAATCGTTGTCACCGTGGACCACGGCGCTGGTTGTGGTGCAGCTTGAACACGGCACACTGCACGAGATATTGAACACCACCGCGAATATTATTTACCACCGCACCATGACAAACATTGAGCCATGGAACACCATTAATGCCGCGCTCCCCCCGCTCCCCTCGTCCCGCGCCCCGCACCCCGCCGCCGCCCGCCAGCGGAAAAACAGCAAATTAAACGGTAATAGTAATCGAGACGCGACAAAACATACGACTTAACAGTGAGGGCGCGCGTCAGGGCTGCCGCCGCGCACTACCGGGCCCGGCGCGTTGTGTACAACTGCAGTTATATTTTTATATAAATAAATGCCACAGTGAAACATGATTTGTAATTGATTTATTTAATTAATGCATGCAATTATAAAAGTAGAATATGTGTGGACACATTACTATTTTTTTATTTATTTATCGGTGTTTCTACGAGCTCTTGATAACATAGTATATTAGCAGAATTAAATGATAGATTTGTATATACAATAGTACACTATATTACTGTAAATCGAGACAAATTTTAATAACATTTCATGGTATCGCGAACATAAGGGACCTTGTTGGCTGTTGATGCATTAATAAAAAAATATATTAATTGTAATTAAAAAGTATTGCGCGTGCGTGCCGCGTAATATGCTGACCGTAGCGGAAAGATGGTTGCATCTAAAATTGGAATTTTGGAAATCTGAACGAAATCTAATCTAACGAAATGAAATCTAATCTATAACAACAGTTAAAAATGTTTTGAGGAGTTATACAAAATAAACTTGTCTCAATTTCCTTAATATTCAGCCGACATAGTTTCTTCCCATGAGATCTAGACCGAGACGCCACATTTGTGTATAACATGATACATAAAATAACACACAAATAAAATAAAATAATAGCAATAGTTTAAAATATTCACATAATTTAAGAGTGTGAGTGGCAGCCCTAGCGGGCCAGCGGGCTCCCCTGCGCGTCGGTCGTTGTTCGAACAAAATGATACTATTTGATGTCAACGCGTTCATTTCCAACTGAAAAACTAATTAGCCGAGAATTTGTATAGATTTACATATTGTTAGCGGCCATTGTGCGTGTGTGAATGTGGCTTTATGAACGTGCCAGCGCGGCGCCCCTCCACTACAACTATTGTCTACGATATAATGGATTTTTACTGAACCGAATGGAAATATATAGGTAATATTTCTGTGGTTTTACCTACTACTTAATCCATACTGGTATTATAAGTGCAAAAGTGTGTTTATTTATCCTTCTTTCTTCCTACTTATTGCTAGTAGGTAATTATGATGCTTTTAACCATTATGAAAAAAGATCTAAATTTAAAAGAATTACTAATTTCTAGATACTGATGCCCAGGCCTGGGCTTGCTTCTCCTTTTAAAATGATAGGTATATTTAAAGTGTCATATGACAAGAGACAATCGCGACGGAATATGGCCACATGAGAGCCTAAAGGATAAAGGCTAAAGGATAAAGGTTGGAAAATTAAAACATTGCGTCACACCCTTAGGGCTGCGCAATTGACGAATTTCTACAACCATTGCCGTCCATCGCGCATCACTACCAGCCCTCTAACCAAACAAGTTAATCCTCTATGACATTTCTTTAACTCAGAACTACATGGCTCATTTGTCCATAGACTGAACGACTAATAGAAACGACATGACGATGTGCTCGTTGCCATGTGGAGGCCAGCACCTCTCAACATGGTTCCAGGCTAGTAAAGTTAGGTTGGGTAATTCTTACTGGTGAGATGGAATTGTGAAATTGATTCATAGTTCCTGGTGCTACCCGAGTTCCAACTATTCGATGTGAGGTACTTATACCGAGATAATTTCGTTCAATATCTGAGATTTCAACTATCCTTAGTATTTTTTCTTGTTTTGTGTCACATATTAAATTCTGCTTTAACAAACTTATATTGAATTTTCAACGTACGTGTGGATCAAATATTTCAGTCACAACTTCCTCTCATCCGAGAATATTAAACTTTTATAAAGGTATGTTAAAAATGTATCCAGGCGGTCTGGACACGATAAAACCGTATCAGTAATAACTGTCTATATCACTGAAAACAATGGAGGTGCGAGAGTGTACCCGGAGAGCGCCATAGACACCCTGCTCTGAGACGCAACATAATTACGCGTTTTCATATAGCACACCTATTGTTTTAGTCCATGACGATACATTTTTATTCTAAGCACAATCTGATGAGGGAACTCATCAACCGTGAACAGCAAAGTCACTATTTTTTTCTTTAGCGCTTTAACACCAAGAAACCGTGTTTAGTTTTTTATTTTAACGAATTAATTTATCTTATACACACATATTTTTATAGTTCGGTGAAGGTGCTCGTATTCTGATATTCCCAGGTATGTACCTAGTGGTTTAATTTGTAATGTTTCTATTCTATACCGACAGTAAGTCTGTGTAGGAACATTTAATAAGAACTGCAGCTACTGTGTCAGTGTGGCGGCCGCACTCGCCACGTGCCGCCACGTGCCGTCCCTGATTGGCACCGAGTCAACACCGCCACGCGGCCCACGCTGCCCCACGCCGCCCCACGCAAGCTATCCAGTTACAACGTAATGAGCTGTTTAACCGGTGCTTGGCGATGTATTGTAAGTGATGTTTAATAATGTCCTCGGGGAGGATTTGTTGGCTGCAGGAAGGAGCTGCTAGTTTAGAACGAGATTAGCTTGAATCTGTACAGCTCCGTAGGTTTGGTAAAATAGAGATAAAGCTTTATTCTTCGGTCAAACTAAAATCTAAATTAAGCTGGTATAAAATAAATTTACTGCGTTAATTTTACCGACATGGTGGCGTAGGATATGTATTATAATAGTCAGTTATAGTGATAGCTTAGTGGTTTGGATGGTGGTGGTGTATCATTGGTTTTCCGGAAGTCGGGGCATGAGTTCTAATCACGCCAGTAATTTTCAAAAAGTTAATGTAAGATAATTATCACTTGCTTCAGTGAAGGAAAACATCGTAAGGGAAACCTGTGCACCCGAGAGTTTACCA
>DWPA01000152.1:0-32161 GCA_018251375.1 Calpodes ethlius
ATGTTTGAACGCCCAAGGCTAGTCATTCAAGAGCCCAATTATAACTAATAATGGTCTCTCTCGATTTCGCTCGATCTTAAAGAAGATATTAGTAATAAATTCCACGGACCAACACGAACAATTTCAAAATTAAAATAAATATGATGTACGTTAATGTTGACTTAAGAATGTTATATAAGAATCGATACATTTACTTTAAGTTAAATCTTAAAAACGAAACATCCGAACTGCCGTGTCAATTTATATCTTGATCTACAGAAATACATTGTTAATTATACTATAAATAAATCTTTAACAAATCGTATATAATTAAACATAAAATTTACTCCAACAACAGTAAGACTACTATTAACCCATTCGATTAGCTATTCAATTTCCCCGAGTCAGGAGTAAGGAAGTACTATTCAGACAATTTACGATCAACGCCATTCATCCCTAAAGCCTTACGCATTACCTTGCTCTCTGTGAACAGAGTGTAATTGTTACGCCGTGAATTAATCAAGTAAACCCACAAGGTTCATCCATCTACCTATCAACTTTTGGAAGTCCATTGTTGGTTCCCCCCAAATTTGCGCCACAGAACAGTCCTTAGGCTTCTAATCCAGCGTATTGTATGTAGTGTATGCGTGTATGTGTGATGTTTCTATGTATTTTGTGTAAAACATTATGAGTAGTTATAAATTGGGTACAGTAAAGTGCAGTCGTTTTCAACAATCTACCGATGTTCGCTACCCCCCCCCCCTCGCGCCTCGAGCGCTTCAGGATGTTCGCTGTCTTCTTAAGGTCGTCATGTAGCAATGTCAGGGGTCGTCCTATACTTCTTTTTTCCAGAAATGGACGTCGATAAATTATATAATGGATTCTATATTTCTGTATATAAATATACGATAAAATAACCCTTACTATTTTTTAATAATAATTTAGGTAATATAACATAATGCTAGTGCTATTGATAATTTAATATGTAATTATGTATAAGTGTTACAAATACATTTATTCACCAGAATATAATATTATATAGAGCAATATTAAACTTTTGATGTATTTCTTACGTAAATAGTGGTAGATTTTAAATATTTGAAGTGCATAAAAGTTTTGTCGTTTGAATTTGAATAGCATAGAAGGATATGGTGGGGTAATTGGATAGTTTTGTATAAATTGTAATTTTAGTAAAAATAAAGCAGTTCAATACAGTTTTCTTTTGAGAATATACCACAATAACATTTATAAATCATTGATAATATGAATAATATAAGCGTAAATTTTAATTCTTCTAATGTCTTAGTATGCTGGCATGCAATTGGAGCTAATCTAACCGCCCCAATGATTGAAAATTCGTTCGTGCGATAAGTTTGCGAGGAGTCTAAATGACATAACCAGAGTGCAACTCTGTCTCATAGGTACCTTTATATGGATAACAATTAGGAGATTTTCGAGTAGGCAGCTCATAAATTCGAAAACAGCTTCACGCTGACCGTCTAGCAGCCAGCCGTCGATCTCCCATAAATCGTCACACGACAAAGCCGAGCCGTCGATCCTGTTTAATTTATTCCCGCCACTATCCGAACATCAGACCTCAATTAGCTGCTAGCACTCGTAACTCGATCTAGCCGAGCTGAAGCCACTCCACTAACGAGGAATTAACATTTAATCGAGCACATAGGAAGTAAATACTAATACGTTAATCTCATCCCTATGTATCTTGATTGTCCGTGTGACGTCACGGTAAGATACCTAACGCTCATTCAGAGTCTTGGATACGACTTCCAGCGACTTTTAATGTTTGTTTTCAGTCTGGGTTCCGACAGAGGATTCTACTAGGATTTATCCTTAACACAGAATTGAGTAATAATACTATGCGATTTTGCAGTAAAACAGAAATAAAGAATTGTTCAGGCCGAATAAACATAACGTATAAAATAAAAAGGAAAGGACAAAGTTGTCAAATTCAAGTTGTCATAGAAGAATTTAATTTAGTTTCTATGTCTATTCTATCTATTTTTTTAACTTCCTTTATATATAATAGAACAGTACGTTTTTAACATTTAAATATTTCCTCTGCCGTCATTAATAAGTATTGGTTTTGTTGTTTAGTGCTGAGTTTATTTTGTTGCATTGCTCAAGAAACGTGCGAAGCAAATGGGAATATTTCATTTGTATTTCTTTCTATTTCACTGTGAGACCTCGTAGTATTGTTTGTGAACTGAGGAGTTGTTATCATCTTCGATTAACATAATACACAGTAATAATAAAATCTTAACTGGTCCGTGTGTGATATTGTCGCGGAGATACACGGACGGGTCTTGAGGAAACCAGCAAACGAAGCTTTTGATTGTAGGTAAGTCGTCTCAAATTTTTAAAAAAGTGATGTGCGTATTATTATTTAATTATCACTTGCCTCGGTGAAGGAAAACATCGTGAGGAAACTTGCACACCCGAGGGTTCATCATTATGATTTCGAAGGTGTGTGAAGTCTGCCAGTCCGCATTTGGCCAGCGTGGTGGACTATGGCCTATACCCCTCATCTAATGAAAGGAGACTCGAGCCCAGCAGTGGGACAAGTATGGGTTGTAATGATGAAGTGTTCGCCGTTGTACGTACCTCATAGACATTACTAACATTGGTGCGATGTCGGCTGAAAATAATCGGGGACAAGGTGCTAAGGAAGTGTATTTATAGTATCAATATACAAGGATTACAGAACGTTGTCGCGGGCGCGCTCGCCTCGCCTCCTCAACTCCGGTTCGCTCAATAAGAATCATTGATTTGTGTTAGTATACTATGGGTACATCAGATCTCAATTAGGTCGTAACTCGAGTCCGGGGAGCCGCCGCGATTGTCCTGTCCTACCCGGTCAGACTTATGGCACAATCAGCCATTATAGGGCTCGGCTGAGCAGCGAGCGAGGTGTTAACATTCCGAGGTTTACGCTTATTGAACACATTTGCAACGCTTCTAATGGTGTTTACGAACTTTTCCTAGATTTACTGGCCTTTGTGTTGCAGCGTCTGCGCTTATGATTATGTTAACTTAAAACCCATTTACATTTCAGACCGCGACATTCAAACATCGACCCCATTTTTGGGGCATTTATAAGTTGTTGAATGCTTCTAACTTGTATAATTATGAATAAAATAAATAAGTATCGCTATATACTTGAAGCCGCACACTAGAATTCCCTGTGTTGCGGTTATCGTATACACAGACAAGAACACATCCAGACCGAGAACAGAAATTTAAAATCATAATTCAAATTTTTGCCTCATTGGTAATAGACGGTACCCATTTGAATAGAAGTAATGTACGTCAACCATTGCGCCACACGGGTTGTCTATTTCAATTAATTTTGCAACTTAAGACAAGTCGGAGCTGGGTATTTCCCATTATCCTAAGGAGTTGAAGTTTTGCGTATTACTTTAATTCCGATGATAATGCATAATAATGAAAATCTTACATTACGTTTGGGCTTGACACGAAGGAATTCCAACTTAACAGGTAAATTTTTTGAATCATCAATCTCGGGTCTCCTCTTGTAATGTGAGGGATAAAGGCAGTACTTCCATCAGGCGGACTTAAATTGTTGAATGGTGTTGAATTTTTAAACAAAAACGTTTCACAAATTCAAGTTTATTTAGATTGATACTCAGCAGGGTCTTTATTCGTTACACCTGCTCATAACTCGTATAACGATGAAATCGCCACCATCTTAAAACCCGGCTTAGTATTATATAAATTACACTTAATAAATTGATTTCGCAGCGAATAAAACGCGGGATTTTCACTTTAGTACTATTGAAACGGTGGATTAAGTTTTATTATTTTTAATTTAAAATTTTACTGCTTCCGAGATATTTTATGTAATTACAAATTAATAGTTCGAAACCTATTATAAGAGGATAGGCTACTGGTTCAAAAATAATGTTCCTTTTATCATTAAATGTATTTTTACTATGTAATATAATCAATGTTGATGAAAATTGCAATTTTTTATTATTATTTATATAATATATATAATTCATTTACAGAGAGCGTGTAGTTTTGAAAAAAAAAGGTAGCGCCATCTTCTGTGGTAGAGCACATCACAAAAGATTAATCAATTAATTTAGTTTGTTAAGATTGTCACTAGGTGGCGATGTTACCCATGTGATTCCCATATGACAATAAATTAACCAGGTTCATATTTGCATTAATGCTATTTACCAGCTCAGCCTCAAGCTTACAGCTCCTGAACAGGTAAGTCTTAAGAACAGCTTAGTCTTTTTTCCGAGCCAACCACGGTTTACCACTATTATTAAACTACTTCAATACTTTTACATATATAACTTGTAATGTGTCTAATGTTCCTGCCAAGTCTGCATCCTAACGCTAAAAATGCTACCACGCAGTTGCATTTAATACTTTAGCGCGCTCATTATATTTGTATTTAATTAAAATGTGTATGGAACTTCATTAATGTAGCCAAGAATATAACGCGTTAATTAATGCGCATTCGGAAATTGCCGTTGTCAATGTAGAACTATATCTCTGTAAGAACTTCCGAGACCACAACTTCCACAGTGGGCGCCCACTGGATCTCGCGGAGACTGTTTCGGAAGCACTTGGCGACGTCCAGCGCGCGCACGCACCCGTCGTCGTTGGCCTCGTGTTGCTGTTCACACTCATGGACCAGCGCCACCAGCTTCGTCGCCACGTCTTCCGCTACGAGTATTGGACAGTCGTTACTTATGAGCCGAGAATAATAGTGACCCTGCTTGCTGATGTGAATATTTACTTCTGGTTTTATAACATTGCTATTAGGGTCGTCAGGAGAAAGAATTTTTTCAGAAATTAAGGACGTCAAGTAAGATCGAATTTATCCAGCAAAATGAATTCATGATTGAAGAAAAAAATAATTTAGCAGGATGTATTAAGTACATCTTATTTGAGGTCAGCACCGAACCTTAAGCAACGAAGACAATAACAATCTAAATTGAACCTAATGTGGTTCCACATAGGACAGTAATTGGAAAAACTAAATTAAAACAATCGCCCTCACAGACACCTACGATTGTTTTAATTTCTTTTTTCCAATTCCACAGCGCATACCCTTGTATGTCGTCTACGGTACAGTTGACTTTAATGTCCATGTTTAATTTTGGAATAGTAACTGTCTTTGGTCAGTATCGAACCAGTGTAACCTACCAGCGCCGTTCTTCACAGCGAATTCCTGAGCGTTTCCATGATGAAGCTTCCCGCTAGTGTCCAGTAAGTCCAGTTTCTGGCTCATGCACACAATGGCGCAGCCCGTGTCGCGGTGCTCCAGGGAAGCGTCTTCCTTCCAGAAGTGGTACAGGTCACTCAGAATGTGATCTCCGAGATTCAACTAATTATAACAACGATAGTATTACTGTTAGGCGTATACAGAAAGTAAAAAAAATAGAATTGGAGTACATGTATAACAATATTTAATGTACGTATTCTAATATTTTTTAGGTTAACTAGAAAAGTAGACATCAAACAAAACGTTACATTCAGTGATTCAATAATTTTCAGGAGATAAATAATGATGTTTAAGAAAATCGAGATGCTTTTTGTAGGAAAATTAAAATTGCCGTAAATGTCCCGCATAGTATTCTGTTTTTTTATGGGATAAGGAAAGCTTGCAGTGCCACCCTCCCCTACCGCTTGTCGATATCTGTGACAAACCTTGAATACGGCTGTAGGCGGAGCTGTATTTAGATAGTAAATCCTGTTGATGTCGGGTGTTAATAAGAATACCAGTAAGTTATCAACCGTTAGAAGACTGTGGATGTTAAGATTACTTAACCTGACTTAAGACTCGTTAGACCTGTTGGTAGATATTAATGATACTGTAGTTAGAAATTGTTACTATTTGTCCTACAACTCAAAGTTGGTGACACTTGCATTGCTGCTCCTGGGAACCGATGGTGAGCTCTTGTATAAGTATAGTCAGAAACATTTTTATTAAGAATCATTTAAGATCAGGCCAAAAAATCTAAACAAATGCGATTTAGCCTTAAAATGTAGGATGCCATGTTATCCCTCGCTTAATTTCTATGCATCACATGGAAAAATGCAGTATTCATAACAGATCTAGGCATCTAATTGAAATTCACTGCACCGTGTCGCAATAAATTGAGAATAAATAAATAAATTTGTCAATCACCTCTCGCTTGCACTGATCCAAAACCTTAAGGAAACTTGAAGTGATACCGCGCATGGTTTCCTCCGAAGCTTTTAACTCGATAACCGCTATTGTTAAAACTAGTCCCACTAGAACAAAAGATCTCGCCATTTTGGTCTATCCTGACACTGTATTGCTTATTTGTCTGACATGGGTTTTATAACGGCTTGCCTAAGTATGGGGCGAGCTGTTAATGAGCCTCGCTTGTCCGGATGTTCTCCGGTTAATTGCCGCGTTAATTATAACTCGAATAACGTGCAAAGTATAGGTGCATCTGATGAAACGACCTTGGCTCATCTGGTGATAACGATAACTATTCATATTGCTGCTCATCTTGTTTCATATTTGTTAAAATGTAGTTATAAAGTATTTAAATTTTCTACTCTCATGGTATTCAATACATTACAGGTAGAAAAATTTAAATTAGATAATCAAAAACAAATTCCGTTGTTCCAAAAATTATTTCGAGTAAAAGTTTAAATTAAAATTCCTTGATAAAAAAAATAAACTTTAATTATTCATTAAGAGACAGCAACGAAGATATATCTGGAGTCCATCCCTGGTGATGTATCCCCTGTCTGAAGCATTTGGACATCTCCAGGGCAACAGCGCATGGTTGAGACGTCAACATGGGACCTTCGCGGCACTTAGTGTACAGGCTAAGCAACGTCGAAAATATTTCAGTATCTGTTATAAACACATTGTTACTGAGTATCGTTAAAAAAATTAAGAATAAACGCCAGGAGAAGAACTTCTTTAAAGAGAGAGAGAAAAAATAGAGAAACTTAAATAAAAAACGACTGGCTCTATGACACAGATAAATTTCTGTTGAAAAAAGTATCCCAATGCATAATTGTGTATCATAATTTGCAAAGCTTTAAAAATCTAATTTCAATACTTAAATTTAAGTTATAAAGTAAGAAGTATTTCCTACACATGTTGTTACGTACAGCCTTAATCTAAGTAGAACATACACGATTTGTACCGTATGTGTAAATTATTCATAATACGTCTATAAAGTTTTCTATATAAACACAAGTATTATAATTTACTATTCATTTAAAATAAATTAGTCAATTTAATTTACGTAACTGGATCCTACCGGTTTGCTATATAATAAAAACTGAGTATCTTGAACTCAATAAACAGGAGCTATGAATACATATTAGTCATCATTATGTCCTAATTCTGCAGTATTAATGTGTGGGTGTAACTTATTGATATAATTTTACCACCGCCATTGGCTCTGACGTATCCCTCGGCGTTGGCTGTAACCAGTTTCCCCTCACCATCGAGGAGCTCCAACTTAGCCATGGAGCAGATCACGAGACAACCGGTCGATATGTGACTCAAATTGTAACTCACGTCCCAATAGTTATAAATATCTTTTTCCATAGGTTTTGTTGCGTTAGCCTAAAAATTAGGAACCGTTTCAACTTGGATTTTAGCGGATCTTAAACTGAAGCTAATAAACTTACTAATGGAGGACTCTAGTGACCAAGGGATGAAGAAATGACGCCGAGACTCTTCTATTAAAATCAAGCAACTTAACTCCCGTCGATACTCATTATATGAGATCATAAGCTTTGCATGTCTCTTTAAAATTAGATTTTAAAATGTACGCACCACATCACCACACTCCAGTAAACCCAACCCGAAACTGTAGCTCAATCTCTTCATTACGTCTGTATATTTATTGGTCTGTGATACGACACATTGTAGAGAAACTATTAATGAAACCATTACACATTTGTATAGAGGTAAACTTAATGGAAACATCGTTAACTATTATCCAATATATTTTACATACAACCCGTCTCGTTTTCTCATTAATAACATCTACATTTCTGCTATTTTAACAATTCAGTTGAATGTGTCGTAAAATATATGTCCTTGAAATGATAATTCCACGAATTTGTTACAGAAACCGGATAGAATTAATGGTTTACGCATTAAACTAATATCAATAGAAACATCGAGTATTTGACGAGTTAACTCATAAATTAGAAAATGTCACCGCTTCCACGCAGCCAGGCTGCACGCTTTCAACACCTCTCCATTAAATGCAGCTGCGCTAACAACTTAATTGATTTGTATGCAGCACGTGCATCGAACGATCGATTACGTTTATTAATTACTACACTAGTCCCAATACTTGTGAACCGTTGGAGATTTCACGACTCTTGTGACTCAGTTGGAATAACATTAAAGTACGTCGTATCTTACAGCACGCTGATCTTGAGGGAATGGACTGCTTAAGTGACTATTTAACATTATGTAGCTCATGTTACTGAATTTCAAACTAATAACGCTGTATTCAAATATAAGCTGTTGAACAACTATAGAATCGTTAATGACGAATTGGGTGTCAGGATTGACTTGCCCATAAAGAATAGTTGTAATTGCACGAAATATTTCACACCGGTATTGATGGGCTTTTGGAAATATTATAATGTTTGCACAAAATAAAGTCTACTTAGGTGGTCTATTTGTAAGAACTCTTGGATTATACATACATAATTACAGTACTTTGTTTAAATTTTCAATTAAGAAGCTTCAATCAACTGCATTAGCAATATTTAATTAATTTGAGGCTGAGAGCATCAACGTGACGAGTGTGGCGAGTGACTCGTGTAATCAATTAGCATCGTTGATCGTATATCCGCACTCGATTATACTCCGCACTCGATTATACATTCGAGCCACGATTAGCGAACAGTTGTTAGATAACAGTAGTTGATTTAGTATTGGTGTTAATGTCTCAAGCTCGTGAATTTGTTTTAATTCATCTCCCAATATAAAGATTATAATTTAAAGAACTTACTCAACCTATGCTTTGAAACTATAAGAAATTAATATACGTACATCTAACAATATTATAATTGTAATGATTTCCAAATTCAAAACAGTTATAAGCGAATTGTTCAACACCAGTGTAGCTTGAGTCAATGTGATATCTGTATTGTTGGCAAATTTGATTGAGGAAATTATAACAGTGAAATGTCCACTCAAACCAGAAATACACGATAACCTGACTTTATAAAAGGATTTCAATTAGAAACACTTGAAGCAGATGGACAATAACTAAGTGATACAGATGGTTGAAATGAATCAGCGAATACTGAAGCGGAGGCATCATTATCGCAGCTGAGTGCACTCATAATAATGATTGGATCATACATTATCTTATTGCGGCCGACGGAGCTGCAACTGGTGTTTCTAGATTGATGCGATTGTGAATCTTTTAGAATGTTCCACCTTAAGACATTCGAAGGTGATAGCAACCAATCTCTATGATTGTAATTGACAGTGTATTGGAAATTGTAATGAAAAGATAAGTCTGTACGGTTGATTAATATTATATCTACTGAGAGAAGGATAGCTTACATTGGTATATTTATATACCTTTAAACTATCGCAATGGGCTAAGGCACTCTCTTTATAAATAAGACAGCCTAGAACGTCGTCGACTTAGCTAATGCGCTGTAGTGGTTATTGACCAACTTATATGTGAGAGGTTCTTATGTTTTGTTCGATAACTCATGAAAGAACACAATACAACAACTGCTGTTTAATCTAGTTGGGTGGTCATCTAGTCTTAACGTGGTCTCCGAATGCAATTGACCGCGCCTTAAGTTGCCACACAACTCTATTTATCATTTACCGTTGGGACAAGCCATTCAATGAAAATTATCTCGCAGCTAACTACTTCATGTCACCTAAATTAATGGGTTAAAACTTGCGTGACAAATTGTTATGTTCATGAATAAGGTCACTAAAACTCCAGCGTTAGATTAAGTAAATTGTTTACTCTTTGCTAAATCTTATAGTAAGCACATGGTTTTTATTTTGCATCGCATTTCAGACACCCCTGTCATCTATTAAAGTTTTTCCAGGATATCCCTCATGATGAGCTCCATGTCAGGCGCCCAGTCTAAATCGTGGATCTTCGCCTTGAAACACTTGATTACGCCCAGCACCTTGAGGCAGGTGTCGTCGTTAGCGGGGGCTGCGGTCTCGCACTGCTGCAGGAGGTCTGCTAGCTGCTTGGCCATCATACCATCTGCCGAGTTACGTCAACCTTAAGGCATCGTCTATGGTTCATGTAGCAATACCACAGAATACAAGGATTAGAGTACTTCTCTCTATGTGGTAAATACGATGATAATTATTATGTAGTAACTTAAGGAAAACTGTTCGTTTACAATTATGACTATTTTAAAAATAAATGATTTTATATTCAGTATTTATACGTACAATAACTTACTATTATAGTTAATATTTTGTACTATTTATACACCAACACTTTAAAGATATTTTGTATGCTTCGTGAATAGGTAATGAAAGTTAACAATGATCTAACCAGCGCCATGGTTGATAGCGTACTCCTGGGTATTCTCGTGGTGCAGGGTGCCGTCCTTCTCCACCAGGTTGAGCTTGTTGGAGAGACAGATGACCGCGCAGCCCGTCATGGGGTTCGACAGCTCGTACCCTAACTTCCAGAAGTTCAAGAAGTCTGTGTTTATCGTATCTGGAAGGTCCATCTGTTACAGGCAGCGGGAGATTACTTTTGTGGTACATTTATAATATTTTTTTAGTTTTGCAATGATTCAACAGATATTGTACGCTTCACCGTCTAACGTCACAGAAAAATATTACTAAAGTAAGTATTTGCAATATATTCGCAAACTTTGGTAATCGAGTCAATCGAAAGCCTAATTATATTTAGCCTATTTATAATATACCTGAAGATCGATACACCGTTCAATTTATTATACAAGCATGACTGACAAATAGTGTATTTAAAGTCTACTTATTTCCTATTCAGATAATAAATATTTATACCAAAATTACTTGCATGAGCTGTGGGGGCTGTAGGAGCTGTATCAGCGAACATAATGGGCCGAAGCCCGTTTGAATTCAATACGACTGTTTTCATGAAGTAGCCAACGGAGAATCTAAACGTTTTGAATAGCGTCATTGGCAACTTGTTTCGCCAGCGAGGACACAGCGGTACGTACGATTTTAAACGTGCGATTTTAAACTTCTAAACTCGCGTTTATTATAGACGTTTAGAAACCACATGTTTCATTATTTCAAAATGATATTTCGTCTTATGTGGTACTTTTGAGAAAAATTTATTATGGGTGCTAATAGAAATTAACATAAAATATGTATTGCGAATAAGTACGCAGTACCTACTATGGTAGGTAACACTATGGTGTTTAATAACTTCTCTACCTATTACAAATTTGCAAATCAAATAGAACCTAATTGAGTTGCCTCGGAATGCCATCCATAACTTACAGTACTCTTCGAAATAAATTTGTTTGAAGTTATTTACTTTATATTTGTTTTTTTTAGTGTAGTGTTGCTGTTGGGCCTAGCGATCGTTGCAACGTCACGCAGACAGAAAGACTTGAAATTAATGAGTAATCCCTTTCAGTGGTGAAGTGATCAAATATTTATTTCTACAATATTATAGTCATTTAGTTGATCTTACATCCAGGTCCAATAAATAAATATCTATATAGAGATCCATGAATCAATAATAATGTACTAACTATTCAGCTGTCCAATATTATTATATTTGAACAGTTTTTAAGCTCTATATAACGTACAATATATAACACTGATAAAGTTACAAGTGTCTCTTGACGCTAGGGACTCATCGTAATAACTAGAAGTATTAAAATCCAAAAAACTATGCACATTTTCACTTTCTCCTGCGGCTGGTTCTCAGTGGAAGTATTCAGTTTATCTAAACCTAAGTATATTTTGTAATAAAATTACTTTTAGGAAACCCTTACAGTAATGGGCGTGTCCGATAGTTTATTATTTACAAAATATACAAATTACCGCAATAAACCTTTTAAAATGACTTTAAATAATCATTATCTTTAATTTATACAGTATCAACGTCTCATTGGAAATGGTAATAGGGCTTTATTATCTGCGGTATACCAATAAATAATGAGATGGTTTGAAATTTATTAATGATATTACATTTGTAGATTGGGCAATCGGCTTAAATAATAAATGGTTACAGATTAACTGAGTTAAGCTAATGCTCAGATTAGTGACTATAAAGCAAAGATCTCAAAATGAGGAATTCGATAAGCGAATGGAAATATTCAGAGCATGGGGCATGAGTACCAAAATTTGTTATGACAAGTGAGAGCGACCGCTCCGTTATTACTAAATTTAAATGAAATATCGAACCGGTACCAAGGGTACGAAGTGATAGCCTAGTGGTTCGAAGATTGGTTTTCCGAACGTGGGGACGTGAGTTGGAATCCTGCACGCACCTCTAATTTTCAAAAAGTTATGTGCGTATTACAAGATAATTATCATTTGCTTCGGTGAAGGAAAACATCGTAAAAAAAACCTGTACATCTGAGAGTTCACCAAAAGTGTTCTTGAAGGTGTGTGAAGTCCACAAATCCGCATTTGGCCAGTGTGGTGGACTATGGCATGTTTCCCTCACATTGTGTGAGGAGACCGGAGCCCATCAGTGGGACAATTATGGGTTGTTTGAGAGTGAGAACGAACGGGTGCCAAAAACAACATTAAAAACAAAACAAATCAAAAGCCCTCTAGCCTTTCGTTTGTTTGTGACGTACCTCAGTTTTGCACACGTCCAAGGCTTTCGTAAAGTTGATCGTGAGGGTCTTCATGACATCCTGCGACGACTCCACCCGCCGCTCCGCCAACAGAACCAAACACACTATAGACAATAGTTTCCTCATGATCCGGTCCTCGTGAGTCCGCATTCTGTACGGTCGACGCTCGGAGTCATTATATATCGACTCCTGTGTTCAATTTCTCGTACTGATTATCATTTTATTCATCAATTACGGTGTCCAATCGTTCGCCTTCCGCTCTTTGCCGACGATAGCTTCGACGTTTTAATTGCATGTAAAGTAATCTTTCTGTCTCCCACAGAATTTAATGTAATGTTGACTTTTGTCATATGACTGTGAGCAAATGCATCATATCAAACTGTCAGTAAGCAAATTAATCCAACTGAAATTAATAATGTATGAGCAGCTAGACCGCTCTGCTGATATAAAAATTAGAAATAGGTACAGCGCAAACACACAAACACTTAGACACAGAAGGAATTAGGATAACATAGTAATATTAAATGTAATATTTTATATTACTTTACACCAGTAACATGCGTATAAAATAATAATAAAATTATACGATACAAAACTATGTTACTTGCCTTTTATAGAAGCATTATGTTAAGGTAACAGAAAAGAGAAAACCTATGTGATATTACTCGGAAGCATCCAAGGAATACTTCCTAATTTTCCCCGTTACAGGAAGTTAATAAAAAAATGAGGAATTGTTTCTGGCGAGCCGCGCCATGATTAACGAGCTCGGCGGCACGTCGTGAGCCGAACTAATAGTTACCGGCGGAGCGGCCCGCTATACGTCCAGGGATTTGTTCTAATGATATATGGGACGTGATAATAAGCAATTTGTAATTATATTGGGCACCTTATAAGGGCAGTTATAATCCATTGGATTGACATTCCGCCTCACATTAAGGTATTCCTCAAAGATTCAGTAAATCTAATGGAAATGCTATAAAATCCATTTGTCATTTTGTGCTAATTTATTAAGTGAAAGTGTCGTCAAGATGCACAATATATCATTGTCAACTGTAGCAAAAATGTTGGTCTTATTGGAATCGATAAGGCGAGAATACTTGCACTAGGTCCGTGCTGATAGACCAGGTCGACATAACACCCACTGTTCGGATCTTATTATCAATATAAATAATAATTTACATCAAATGAATTAAATTAATATTACACATTTAAAACCTGCCCTCTAGCTTTAGTGAACCGCTAAAGAGTTTACCAGTTAAGAGCTAGAAACCTTCTTTACATTTTGGTGTTGCCGGAATCTTTTCTTAACACTTGACTTGATTTTCTAACAAAATATTACAGAGAATAGTATCGATTTATCATCGATACAAGAGCAAAATAAATATATCACGTACCTATTGTAATACCTGTAACACTAATAATCATAATTATGGAAATCATCTGCAATCCACAATGAATCGTACGAAAGCTTCCGTCTTACATAGAAGGGAAATCCACGTCCAGTCCGTGAGGCACACGGCAAGGTACACATATCTCCACCACACGTGGCTAATGAAGTGGTGCACCTATTGTCTGAGTGCGCGTACCCTGTACGCCGCGTCAAAGACGTCGCGGCGGCTTGCAGCGCGCAATCTCGGCAGGACGTCTGCAGCAATCAGCGATTAATATCCGTGTTCTCCGTCACACGGGAGACGACGGAGGCAAGGAACTATGCACAAGTGTTGCACGACTTCATACTCGTACCGATTGCTGGTTATTGACCCCCAATGTCTCTATTGATAGGGCATTCATCCTAACTCGTTGAACTTTGCAAAGTTCTGGTTTCTGCTTTTAAAGATAGGTTAAGGTCATCCATGATGCTGTTTAAATGTCTGTTGAGTTTATTTATATGATTTTTGTTATTTTTGTCATTTAAGATTTGCCCCCGATTTGGCTAGGCACTACTGTGCTGGCAGATTGCTCTTGAACAAACATATTACATGCAAATATTATTGTTTGACCCTTATTGTGTACGACACAAGAACAAAAGGTCATTAACTCGCATGTGTTTCTGTTAATTGTCCTTCACTTTTTATCGCTTTAAATCTGTTCGCAGTGATTACCGTATATTTCTAATCGCCGATAGCGCGTTACAACGCACAATCCACAAATCGCTCTATTGTTCCAAGAATGCCAAAGTGTAAAACTACTTTGTTAGGACCCCTCGTGTGGGGAAGTGATTCTTCCAACGGCCCGTGTAATGGGAATCGTGACTAGAATGTTCCACTGCAACTTTCCTTTGTGTCTATGTATAAAACACTAATATTATACAGGTATAAAGATTACGAGACGGTTATCTTTAAGCGGTTTGGAGGCTGTCGCACCTGGCTAGGATTGTAAATCTTTTGGAAGAAATATGTTTGTTTATTTCGACAAATCCCTTTTAGTGGCTCGAAAATATTGTATATCTATATTAATGTTATAAATGCGAAAGTGTGTTTGTTTCTTTGTCCTTCTTTCACGGCGCATCGCAGCGTCCCTGTAGTATGATTTTTGGTTTGGAGATAGCTGGGACGATGAGTACTACAGGCTTTAGATTTTTTTCCTCAAAAGAAAATCTAGTTTTTGTGGATAGATCCATAAAATCTATTTCAGATAAATTAAAAGAAGTGTTTAACAAGAAAGCGTTGGCAACCATTAATAGATTTACACACTTTTACTACTGTTTCTTACACACACGCGAGCGGAGCCGCGGGCAACATATAAGTTTAACAGTAATTAGAGAACTAGAGGTAATAATAATAACTTTAAATATTCCATATTACTTAGAAACGCTATCCAGTTTATAAAGTATTGCTGGTGTCCAAACTAAGATTACCCTATGGATCGCCAGGCTTCCAACCCACAGGACTAAAACACATCACAGTCCATACTATCATGAATGTACCATAAGAAATAGTTAAGCAATCTTTCAGTCTCAATATGTATGACCAGCTTGACTGCGGAACGCTTGCACTTTAGCTAGAATATCAAATAAAAATCTCTAGTGTGTATTGTATGTGCCTAAAATATAATATTTATTTATGATATTCTATACCACTGTATAAGTAATTTAAATATCACAAACGATAATAATTACTCATTTGATACCAATCAATTAACTACTATTATTATTAGACTTAATTACAAAAGTATATATGTATATAAAAGTATATTCAATGAGAATCGACTTATATAATTATTTGACAAAAATATAATTCCTTTAGTAATATTTATTTTGCTCTGGAGAATATAGAGCTTAGGGCATTACACGCGCGTGAGATATACCTGATATGCCGGTAACTTACTTGACACTTATCGTCACATCATGCTGCCAATTTACATAATATCTCCATTAGTTATAGCGTAGACGTTCGTATGTCATTCTGATGTACAAATTATAATGATGACCGTTAGGGACAAATTAAATAAGCATCAATAAAAAGAGGTATTTCTTGTGGGAAAGTTTAACAAATATCTATCCATTTATTGGTATCCATCCATCCTCTCAAATATTAATGTTAATAAATAAGATAAATATGAAAATGACTACCACATAGTCTTGTTTCAGAATCTAATGATACACCTATTGTTTATCTTATCATTATTTCAACCATGAACAAAATTAGTTAAAGGATTCTTTACAGAACAAAAGATAAAAAAGAAAAATACATCTGTGAACCCTTTTTCCGCCTTGAATCCTAATCAAAATATTTTTCTGAGCTAAAATATTGATTAAAAGTGAACCTGTTTGATATTTGTTGGCTTAACAGCAGACTGTTCAACTAAAACTTCTTCACAATCATAATATATGCAATTAATCCAAGTTTTATTCCATAAATAGATCCGAGTACAGTCAGAGGAAAACTCATAGGTTGCGATTACTCTTTCATCAAGTTCCGAGTAATACTTATTCAGTAATGCAACTAAATTGACTTTAAATTAAACCTTACAATATATTTGATTTTCTTTTATCTAATCATACCCCTCGCTGAGACAATGTGCACCTAAAAGTGGCTGTTGTTTCATTACAATAAAGACTATATTTCATTGCCGATTGTAATAAATAGTGTTTTACGCCGTGCCTTTTAGCCTAAGTATGCAAGTAGTGGCATATGATTATGTCTCTGTAAGATGCTCCGGCCGTCCAATTATCTAAGTTAGAATGACCAGTCATGTTTACACCGGACATCAGCACTTAGAGCCGTGATAGGATGGTAAGACCCTAGAGCGTTCAATTTTCAACTCTATCAGTACACGATAAGGCGAAGAAAGATATCAGAAAATGATGGCCAAGTATGTTCTTTATAATGATATTAGAAAAAAGTTTATCTACGATATAATAGCTCGTGGTTTACCTGCAGCCGCTTTAGGAGACATTGAGCAAGCAAGATGGTTTGTTCTTGGGTCTGGTTGCTCGGTGCTGCAGTGCTAGCAGCGGTTCTGCATCCTGCGAGATCGGATGCTGAGGTGATGAGCCACGTTACGGCTCATTTTGGGAAGGCTTTGGATGAGTGTCGCGAGGAGGTGAGGAATTCCTACATTACTTTCTACACAAGTTGACTGATCCGACTGAATCCTTATAAATTATCGATAAATAAAAAATACTCGGCTAATGCAGTGGCTGAAGCAGCGATAGCCTAGTGGTTCGAACGTTGGTTTCCCGAACGTGGGAGCGTGAGTTCGAATGCTGCAACACCTCTAATTTTCAAAAGGATATGTACGTATTACAAGTTAATTATCACTTGCTTCGGTGAAGGAAAACATCGTGAGGAAATCTGCACACCTGAGAGTTCTCCGTAATGTTTTTAAGAGGTGTGTGAAGTCTGCCAAACTCCATTGGCCAGCGTGATAGACTACGGTTTTTACCCCTTTCATTGTAAAAGGAGACACGAGCAGTGCAGTGGGATAGTTATAGGATGTGGTGGTGGCTCGTCTAATGCCGATACTGAATTGAATTGGTTGTTATGAGTTAAGAACAGTTAATAAATTATGTCAATTTGATTAGACCAATCGTGGGACGTCTAAAGTATACTGATGCTCATTAAAAGAGAGGTCGAGATTGTACATGAGTTGTACCTTGTTTTAAATCTATTGTATACCCATAGTTTGATGCAGCTGTATGATTCGTGATCAATCATGATAAGCATCCCAGTTTTTGACTTATAATATATCAATCTCTAATTAATCTACTATAATTTATTTTTGCAATATATTTTTTAATAGTAATGGTTTAAGCTCAACAGAGTATACATGACATTTAAAATACTGATTAGCCAGTGATTCCCAGTCAGGTCTCTCCTCCGACGTGATGGAAGACTTCAAGCACTTCTGGAGCGAGGACTTCGACGTGGTGCACCGGGAGCTGGGCTGCGCGATCATCTGCATGTCCAACAAGTTCTCCTTGATGCACGACGACGCTCGGATGCACCACATCAACATGCATGACTATGTCAAGAGCTTTCCTAAAGGTTCGTTACTTCACTTATATACTTTAAATATCAAGAAGAAGAAGAAGAAATTTTAAACATATTTATTCGCCCTTCGAAATACTTGATGCTTACACTTTTGCATTTCAATGGCTAATAGCAAGAAAATGAGCAAACGAGTCACGTGGTAAAAAATACATCACAAAGCAATACCAGAATGTGCATATCAGATAATTTTAGTCTCAATAAAATACTGTTGTTGTTATGCCGTCGATGTTTGATGCTCCAATGAATGTTTACCTTATTGATAGAATAAAATAAAATAACCATTGGCCAATAATATTGCACGAATATATCATTTCTTAATTTTCATACCACTTCTCTTGTGGAACCGTAATTTTTTGAGCTCTGTTCTTTGAACAGTTCATATTCTATGGTTAAATTGTTTTTGGGCAGTATTTAAGTAACAATAGGTTTATTATAAATCGATCGATCTATCTGTTGAGAGACAAATTTCTCGCGGCACAAGTTCCTTATTCACTGGTTCTAGATATTTACGCATGAAATGTTTTCCAGGCGATATCCTCTCGGCGAAAATGGTGGACCTGATCCATAACTGTGAAAAGCAGTACGACAACATCGAGGACGATTGCAGCCGCGTGGTGAAGGTGGCGGCGTGCTTCAAACGGGACGCCAAGACCGAGGGCATCGCGCCAGAGGTCACCATGATCGAGGCGGTCATGGAGAAGTACTGACCACATCTACCAATTATCACCAGCGAGATTTGGACATCGATCAATAATAGTACGATATACAATTAATTAATGCGTTCTGTAGATATTATGGATTACAACTGATATTTATTTATACATAATTTGACTTAGCAACTACCTGTTTCAATTATGATGTTTATACGAAAAGTTTTAACGATAAAAAATATCGGCTCAAAATGTTGTCAACTATAATTTGTTTTACTGTGAGTATTCAGACATATTGAACTTATATTGTCATTTCTTCAAATAAATTGCAAATTGTAACTATTTGTTTTCTTCAGACATGATTTATGTATTATTATAATAATATCCATTCAGTTATAATGCTAAGAGAAATTATTAAAATCGTACGAGTATAACACTAACATATCAACGTTAGTAGTATCAAAAATATACACAGATATAATCTTTTATTGCAGAGAGGAAAACTTCCAAATCCCAAAAATGTTCAAACTAAACGAGTCCTTTTTACGGGAACGTATAAACATCTCGCTCGCTTTCCATTCCACTACAAGTCACGTATCTCACGGCACACCTGAGCCGCCATTATCAGAAACAATATAACCGAACGGCAACATGCGACACTGGAAAAATATAAAAATTTACATATAAAACAGTTGAAGATTTTCCCCAAAATATTTATTTCTCCCCTGGCAACACTACGTGACGCGAATGCGTGCTGGCAACCCGCGACGATTACTCATTGTCTATTTTCCCGACGTCGCGTGAAATATTGTGTCTGTGATTCAGTTCAGTCTATTGTGACTATTAGGTATCTTAAGATTTCAGAGGAAGCGCTGTATTATTATAGACAAGACCGCTGAACGATATCAATGCACAGTCCAAAACTTCGCGGACTAAATGTCGATCGATGTGGTCTTAAGTGGCTCCTAGTACCCCATGGATTATCCGTGTTCTATCTACTAATAACGAACCTCATTTAACTACAATTTTATAAGAGCTCAAAAGATTTCTTGCTTTACACACTAAAGCCGACAAAGGACCAGATGGAACACAAAACGAAAAAGTCACCGTCGTCCATTGACACCAGCAACACCAAAAGCATCACCAATATATTGTTGGCTTTGAAGAAAACAGAAGATATGCAATAGAAAGTAAGTAAAAGGTAACATTCATTCGTAAATATCGCTGAAAACACACCTAATATTTAGACGAACATTATTTTACAAACTTGTTAGGTTGACCGATGTGATTATATACCTATGTATATTGTAATTTTTATAATGATTAGGGTTTTTAATATAATGCATCCTCTATCATACTGGCTAACCTGAAACAGTTCTTCGATAAACATATTAAAATAGTTGAGATAACGATATTCGATGAGTAATAGAAAACCCACATTGGCCTTGCAATAACTTGCCGTAGATTCGAAAATATTGTGTTCAATATTGATTACATTGATTTCAAAATACGCTCTTATTTTTTCTATTTTCAATGATGTACATATATCCACCTACGATTCCAAATTACCTCAAAGCTTGTGTACTGAGGAACATCAAGATTTATTATGGCGGTGGAAGCGAATAAGCATAATTTTAACAAACTAATTTCCCCGGAGTACTCGTTGCAGTACATAAACAAGATGCTTTTAAATTCTAAGCGAAGATTAATGACTAAAGGCTTAACGGTGGCCCTCGCCGGCTCTCGCGCAAAAAACGCTCAGAAGCTCATATCAAAGATATACAGTTAACTGTTTAACCGCATGGCGAATATTCAAGCTTCCTGCATTAAAATTTAATGATTTCCTCGAAGGAGTCGTCATCCATCAATCTGTCAGCGTGCAGCATAAAATGCATTACCGCGATACGAATGCGGATCAAAAACGTAAAAACAAGCAAAAACTTTCAATGTAAGCGCAAATATAAATTTGCTATTTACCATCATTAGGCTTCGTCCACACTTGCGATAAGGAATAACCGAACTTACGGTATAAGTAATAAGATCTATGTTGAAAGAAAACCGAGGGAAGCCCTGAAGTCAAAAGAAAATAGTGCGAAAAAATCTATGATATATTCCCTTTTTTTCCAACTCGTATCGTAAGTGCAATAGAGTTTAATGTCGTATAATACCGGAATGTACGGTAATGAAGTGTACTCCGCTGGGGTTTACACATTTTTCACGAAAACAACACCATGAATACTGAAAGAACTCACAAAGGCTAATAAAAGTGACTCCACTTTATGACGCGAGCGCACCGCCTGCACCTCGACCACCGCGTGCATTACAATTATAGTTGTTGCATACATTCACCGGGTTTTATTTATCTATTCGTGTGGTTTTATGTTTCTAAGGATAAGCTTAATTAGGATTGTAGTGGAACTATTTATAATAGCCGTCCGGCAAAATAATAATACATTCGCCGTCTACTCGTACATGTTATGTTAGTAAAGCGAAATGAAAAAATAATTTACTTTATGTTAATAACTACATTTGCTTCGCTTCGGTAAAAACATGTCCACACTCGAAAAAATAGTAGGTTGGAATTCTTTAAATTAACATAGCCGTAACACTTCAGTGAAAACTACATTCAAATCGCTTTAGCGATTTCTGATATTAGCTGGATCAAACACACAAACAAACAGACGAAAATTGTAAAAGTCGTTATTATTAGATTTATTGTGTTTATAATCGCTATGACTATTTTGCCAATATCTTCTACGTTCAGATATTTGTCTGTTACAATTTTATTTAAAGTAATATCAATATATAGGTAATGGTGATAATGATGATGATAAATGAACAATAAAATGCTCATGTTAAATAATAAATGATCAACTGAGTGCTACCACCGGTGTATTCGTGGCTGGTAATTGTTGGGTGATCGCTGCCGGTAAAAACTCTGGATAGCTTCCGTGCTACGAAAAGTAAATTGAACCGTCATCTCGCTGGTCGTGATCGTTAAATAAATTGTCAAATGTCAGTCATTGAACTACATTAAAGTTCTTCGGGCGTCAAACTGGTTAATGCCATTTATTTACTTATAGTTAGCTAGAACGAACATCAAATCCAAACACTAACTAACTTAGACACATAACAAATCAAAATAAAAAATATATGAAATTAAACTCAAAACACCATACAAATAATTATAACTTAAATACCTGTCATAGATTGGTCAAAGAGTCAATTGTTATTAGAAAAGCTTACAGGAGTAAACCTCCCTCCTTAATTTATTATGACGGGAGACTTTCACATAGAGAGGCTCAACGCGTAAAGGTTATGGAAGGGTATTGGCGTTTAATCTGACCGCAAACTAAACTGAAAATACAGTTACAAGTTTATCTCGCTGACTCTCGGCGGTTGTAACTACGTACGACTAGCATAAAGTAATTATCTTAACAAACACAACGTGGAGCGTCGATCGGAGATAATGGAAATATAATTCTTGGGCAATGATATAGTATCACATTGAGATCTAAGATAGATAATAATTCAAATTCAATAATAATTGACTAAGATCTTGTACAATACAACGAGTCACGAAAATTATCACAAATTCTTTCATTACCTTCGAAGCTTCAACCTAATAGACAAACACAATTAGATTGTATTCCTTAGTAAGGTAATTTTTGTGAAAATTAAAATATTGTATACTCTAATCAGACCTACAGGCAAAGATTTAAATCACGTGCAGAAATTTTCGGGAATTGTATATAAAAACAATATTTTATTCGCAATAGTATAATTAAATACGTATATTTATACTCGCCTAATTTAAATTGTTATGTATAATTTTATAATAATATCTTATAATATTAATTATTACTAATATTAATAGGACTGCTGCTCTTTTACAATTATACAGCTTATTAAAATGAACGTAAAGTAATAACAATATCGTTTATATTTAGTACATGCTCGTAGGTGTAACACTGACCTGGCTATGGTGCTGAGTCGGGCACTAGTGGCCAGCTTGACGAGCGGGCGGTGCGGCGGGCGGCTGGGCCGCGAGGGCGGGCTGTACGTGTACTCAGCCCCGGCCCCGGTCAGCCACGACCAGTGTTCCGCCATCTCCGCGGACCACAGAGTTTCACGTCACTAGATGGCGCCTCGAGGCGGGTACACCGGTTAAAGTTATTGTTAACACCACTTTTGGTTCGCTTAATTTTGTTTAGAAGATGTCGTGTAGTAAGTGGAATTCGCACTTGTCTTATTGATAAACACTTATTTATTGGATTTATTATAATCACCAAATAAATAGATACATATGTTTATAATAAATGTAAGTATTTGTTTTCTTTCATAGGTAATTAAGTTCCGCACCTCATATTTTATGGTTTCTTTTGTTGTTTATACCTGTGTAACATTTTCAACATAAGATTTCCGTGGCATTAAAACAGTGTTAGATATATTTCTTTATTATATATTTAATTTTATATTTACGAGATCATCTCTCTCAGGTGTTGGTGAAGGAAGTTTCTCTATTATGCACCAACGCTACGTAAATATAATATCATTGCTAGATTTAACCACGATTCCTACGGAGTGGGAAATAATACTAGCGATAAAAAGGTTGCCGATTTCTTTACATCATTGATTGCCACGCAACGCTATGTCGTTAAAAACTTCCTTTAATTTGGCGGCAATATACATATATCGTAATGGATCTTCCCACAGATATGAGATAATTTTTCGCGGGAAAACATAGACTTAGGCACTGTTTATCCTCCCACCTGTCTCCAAACCAAAAACCAAACCATAACGACGTAAAACAAACGACAAACAAACAAATACACTTTCGTATTTAAGGTATTAGTATAGATGATTAAAAAATAATAATTACTAGATTCAAAAACATAGAACCAGAAATAGCTTCAGCATACAACATTTTGTAACAGTTATATTATAACAACCAACACGATTTATTGTTTATCAGCGTTGCTCCAGCTGCCGTGCTCATTTAACTAAATTAATAAGTTAAACCATCTCTCTTCCTCCGAGTCGCGGTTCAAACGTTCAGCAATTCATCACCTCCTCTCAAGGTCTGAACCGCTCAACGAACGCATCCTTCAAACTTGTAACAACTCTTATTAAATTCACGAACAATGATTGATAGCCTAGAAGAGATGTCTACACTTGTTACGCGCTTAACGACCAATCGAACAAGGAATACCCATCCTTATGTCAGTATCAATAAAGTTCAATTGCCTTGTATTTATAAATTTGCTAAAGATCATCAAATATAGGGGTGAATTTGAAAAGCAATTGAAAAATATGTCTTATTCCGAAGAATTAAGATCCTTGTGTGGCGTCAGAAATCCGGGAAAATGTGTTTAAACTCCGGAAAACAGCTTGTTTAAGAGGGGAATCTATGCTTAGAAGTTGTATTTACAATCAAATAATTTAAATTCCTTAAATACTTATAATCCAACTAACTGTATACTATATCATTAAAGATTTAAAACAGATAGTCTCAGTAAATCCTGAAATAGGTAGTACGTATATTATATTTTACATCTTGCTCTTATATGATAGGTATGAAAGAGACAGATATTTAAGGATTCGGAATTCCGTTGCGGAGGTTTTGCAAGTTCAAACGTAATAAATCGCAACCCCTCAAGATGTGAGAGATATGAAACTCTAAGTGACACTTGAGTGGGATTGTGGCGCTACCACATGCTGTTTATAGCGGGTGGCAATAACGGCCGCCTTCACACTTTACTATTACTGAACCGATATACCTGCTCGGTTACATGGGATGAGGAAAATCACAAATGGGTATGATAATTAGATATTTTTCTTTGAAACGATGTTCCTTAATGCGGTTTTCAGTATTTAGTTATTTTGTACCGACAGAGTTATAGGAAAGAGTAAATGAATGTGCTTATGGATTCAGGTTTTTCCGAAGCCGTAAGCACATTAATCCACAATCCTTCGGTTTAGTTCACGCTTCACTCCTTTGATAGATACATGTCTCGCAAAATCTCATCGTGTTGATTGTAGAAGTAATTATACATTAAAACTTATTCGATCATTGATATGGTTCTATTTATATATATAAGTGGGCAATATATTTTACTTCAATATTGTCATTTAAACCGGTACTATATAAAAGAAAAATAAAAAAGCCATCAAAGACACTACTCCATCATTTACACGACCCTATCAAATAAAAAAACACTTTTTTGCGTTTCCAATAAGTACAATACTATTAAGTTATAATTGGTATTGTGTTATTGTGAATAATGTTCGAATTTGCGAATTTAATTCTCCTGTGAATTCATCACTGGCCAGCTTTAACTAACGTCGCCCGTAGAGTTACAGCCGTTCACAGTTCACACGTACAGGGGGGGGGGAGGTCGTCGGACACACCGGACAGCGGACAGCGGCTGCACAGTTAATATTTACAAGTGATGAATTTGCAAATACCACGCACCGCGCTCCCGGTGCGGTCAGGTGATTGAGTACTCTCTCTAGTACCACAGTCCTCTCGTTTATAGATATTGTAATTGGTATCAATCACGATATCAACGGTACCAATTATTGTGTACAAGTGCTGAGTAAATGTATGAGACTGCTGAAAAAATATTATTTAAATTATTAACATTTATTTTGGCCTATATGGCGTTCAAAGTATTGTGAACTACATTACTTTCTATTTACGATTACAATGTTTCTTGAACTTCAAGATTACTTTTAATTATCATCTTCAAGCTTTTTTAATTTATCATAAAAATATCGTTTGTAATTAAAACGCTAACACAGGGTCACTACCAACCAGGCTACGGGGCAGTCGAATATTAAAGCTGAAATAAACGTATTGACACAACTCAATCTAATTCAAGTGTCTACAGAGCCTGCATCACCGGGCGCCCGTTCATGTGTTAGGCGGCCGTAACCGGTGTTTACCGGACGGCCTTTACCCCGTCCGGTGTGCGGCGTCCGGCATCCGGCATCGGTCCGGCTTAATAAAGTTAACCTCCCCTCTGTCTGTTATGATTTACATTGCAGATACTAGGATTCGATGTTGACGCTTGCCCTAATGTACTTTACCGACAAACAAATTGATTTTCAATTAGCACTTCACAGGACTCGTGACCCTCACACACTTGTTCTACATATTCAACATCATCATCACAATCTATAAATATCCCACGGCTGGGCTCGGGTCTCTTCTCTCATTGTAAGGGGTACATGTACTGTGCTGGCTGAATTTAGTTTGGCAAACTTCATCTTTGATAACATCATGACGACCCATAGACCCAGAGAGATGAAGCAAGAGGTCCTGGGTTTGATTATCGACCGGAGCAGACATTTATGTGACAAATATATGTTTGTTCTTGATTCACGGATTAATCATGTATAATTTATGTTGTCTACCCGCAACACAGAGAAACTTAGTGCAGGACTGTGATATATAAGCATTATGGATTACCCACGAATATGTAAGACTCCTTATGATTAAAATGTAAAATAATTATGCACACATAATTACACTATTACTTGTATTCACAAGAATCAATTAGCGACAATGGCTCTTAAATACTAATTATTAAATAATTCCCCCTGATGAGTTACGTTCGCAAAAATATTCCAATATGGGTGTCCAGTCTCGTTCCTCGGTATAATGATAATTTATGTCATCAATAAAATCACCCTCCCGCCGGCGCACTGCAAGGGTGCAGCGCCCTGCTCGCTGCAACCTTCACGAAGCTCTAATGCGCGGATGTTCACTTGATCGTGAGGCAGGGCTTGCCACACAATGACAAAGTTTGTTGATAATGTTTACCGCAAATAATATTTAATGACTATACAATGAATCTAGGAGTCTTCGCTTTATTGCATGGCTTACGGCATTTGCATGGCTTACGGTCGTCAATCTATACTACATTATAAATCCAAAAGTGTGTTGTCTGTTTGACCTTCTTTCACAACATAACGGAGCGTCCTTATGGCATGATATTTGGTTTGGAGATAGTTTGGAGGAAGACGGTTACTATAGGCCACTTTTCACCGGGAAAAGAACATCTCTTTTTTGTGGAAAGATCCATTACGGTGTATATTTCAGCCAAATTAAAGGAAGGGTTTAACAACAAAGCGTTGTCTAGCAATCAACGATAGAATGGAATCGACAATCATTATATTGCTGTTCTGTTTTCACACGCGGGTGAATCCGGGGGCTATTTCTAGTAAATTTATAAAAGTTTTACCACTTGCTAAATAGTCTCATACTAGATAGTTTTGGATAAAGTTATACACTTGAGTCACTAGGTAGGGTAGGTACGAAGGGAGTTGAGGTTTCAACCTAAGACAGTGCCCGGCTACTGTACTAAAGAAGAAACGTGGAGCATTTCTATATATGTATATATCACCATTCTTAATAAACTGCTGTCCCTAACTGGTGGTCTACGCACGGCACTCGTCTGATTCAAAAAACATAACAGTATTAAATTTTGTACAGAAGTTCCAAGCGCAGTAAGAAATATCAGTTCAATAAGAATAATATAATTCATGCTCTAAAGAGGTGAAATAGGGGATAAAAAGTTGTATGAACATTAATATAATATTTCCACGGATGAAGTATAAACGTTGTCATCTACTGTAGGCTATGATACCTAGATCGATGGCCGCACACTGACACACCTCGGCAGATGGTAGGCAATGCCGGTTGATCGTTTACCATTTAATTGGCACCACTCAACTAGCCGCCCCATTACACACTACACGCGTGAAGTGATCTCCGGCGAGTGCTATTGTGTTGCTCCCATCGAAACATGGAGGGTGAGGTCTACTTAATACAATGCTGATCGTAAGGTACCTACTGACAGCGCACGGCCTGAACCAGTCGATCTAGGGTGTTCAGGATCCTTATAATTTTAGTGTCATAATGTGAGGGAGCAGTAGGAAAGGATGTGTGTAAAATCTTCCTCTAAAAGGATAAAATGGAGAAATATTTATACTGAGTATAAAAATAACATTCTTTTTTTTATTTAACTTCAATTTAATAATATTTAATGACAATTCATCCTAAAAACATGCGAAATAGGGTGTAAAAAAATATTTCCATGTTCTAGACCTTTAATAGTTTTTTAAGAAAAATATTTGTAAGACTCGTCGACAACAGGAAAAAGTTTCGTAGTTCTCCCGTTTTAGAAGGCACCTTCTCTAAATGGCGGTAGGTACAAAACATTTGACGTTCATACGAGTATTGTCTATGCCTACAAGAAATAAAATCATTTGAATTTGAATACATATCACTTGCACCGTAGTGTAACGCTAACTCGTGGGTCTCCAACTAGTCTACGGCGCGGGTACCTCCTGCACCGCGCAGTAATCAGGAGGGGGTGATCACAATGATTTATCGCTACCAATATATAACTGTGGATTATCGAGGCAGCTCCAAGGCGGTGGGGTGAGATTCCAAGTAATGTCTGAAATAAGATATATTTCGCTGAACTATACACGATAAATAGAAAAGGGATACCATGTAGAATGGAAGTTTCACGAAAACTTAAAGTTGAAGTACGTGACGTATTGAAAGTAATCACGGGCCGGACTCACAGATCATCAGAACGTGATATAATAATTCAATAATTTAGCTTGTTTGTAGCTACGTGAAGTCACCTAGTACGTAAGTCTACGTAACTACGTAGGCAAGTGAATGGTGAAATTTCTTAAAATCTCGGCATTTAAGAGACGTATCATGGTGAAGCTTGCACCAGTTTTTAAGTTCGACTTCCAAATACATTTCTCAAAGCCTCTACCAATTTGAATCTCTAGTTTTTGTGTAATACGTTCGCAAAGATATGTAAATACACTAAACTTTAAAATTACTGTTTAGGATCACTGCTGGTATAAAACACGTCCATATTAATTTTACTTCACAATATCTGCTATGTAAAGACATCGACAAGCACAATTTTATATTAATGTTATTATTTTGTTTACATCTTATCGGAAAAGTAGATTGTAATATGAACACAAAAGAAGAAATACTATTCATGTTTTCGGTTATAAGAACATAGAGCCAACATGTGATAAAGATGATAAAATATAGGTAACATAAAATGATAGCAAGTGGCTTACATACCCATTACCGCTCTATTTGAACGACATGTTAAAGAGTGTTTGAACACGGGGCCGCAATATCAAGATTTCCACTTTCCCTGCGAGGGAATGTAATAAACAACAGTTTGTTACATAAAAACTAAAAATTCATACTTGTACTCTATTATTACGATCGCTGGATCAAAACATGCGCGCGGAGCGACCGACATTGCACCCTAACACCAAAAAATAGAGCTACAAGTCTACTGAGCCGTAGCCGAAGGGGTGAGATCCCCTAATTCAGTCAACCCCGCTCGTTTTGTCGTAGATAAAATTAAAAATATAAGGCTTCTGCATTTGCATACGTTTCATGGTTATTTAGTATTACAAACCGAGAACATGCTTCACGACAGATAATTAAAATGGCGATTTTACATTACCTGCAATCATTTTATTTTAAGATAAGTTATGTCACCCCGATGTACGTTGCTAATTATTCTTCTAAAAGAAGAAATTATCGGATATATTTTATCAGGCGCTTATATTGAAGATGACAGATCCGTTGCAGTAAACCGAATTGAGTTGGATTTTACGATAAGTGAAGTTAACTTCGTTTTAGTTATCCGCACTCAACTCAAAGGTCACGTAGCATTCCTGAACGTTTCATGCCCAATAATCTCATGATGACTTGCAATGCAATCGATTTTAAACTTTAATTTCAAGTACAAAGAAGTCAACATAAATATTACAGTGAAGCAACAAGAAAAGCGCCTGGCCGTCGCACGGTAGCCACGCGTCGCGCGTCGCGTCGCAGCGTGACTCATAGTAAAGTCCGAAACACACAGGCACCGAGGCTCGTGGGACGCACTGCGTATGGCTGTGTGCGTGCTGCGGTGTTAGAATAAGCGAATTGGTTGAGACTAACTTTTAATACATAGTTTTTTATTAATAAAATTTTGAATTTCTAATTTAGTTCGATAACGGCTTCCAATGCATGCTATGTAGCTATTTCCGTCTCTTTTTTTTGCACGAAGTTCTTATAATGTATATGTTTTTTTTTAATCTTTTATCTAAATTGCAATGTTTATTAGTTAGTTAGTTTGTTTGTTTGCTGCTGCCTATAACTGCTTCTTATTATCCTATGTAGATGAAATTTGACACACTGTTTTAATTCTGATGACAATGCATTTTTATGACAAGTATTATGAGATAATACTTCACTCAGGATTTAGTTCAGAAGAGAGAACTCGGCTACGGTAAACAGCACAGCTACGAAGTTTATTGCACTATAAAAGCATGTTTTCAGTTTTTTTAACTATCGATTTATTTATATTAATCTCTCTCTATACAACAAGATTTCGTGTACATATCGAACGATATGTTGCGATTATTTTTGCCGACAAACATTATACTGCGTTAAAAAATTGCAGCTTAATATTCGACTGCTTTATTGATATTTTGTCATAAGTAAGAAATTTATTCGTTATTGAAATAATTATAATAAAATTTAAAATAATTATTTTTACATAGCTAATATTCAGTAACAGTTCATTGCCAATTTAATCACTTAGTGCTCAGCCATTATGTTTAACTTTATGAGTAATGTCTGTTCCTGCCGTAATTGTTAGTGCCAATTAAGATGAGCGTTTCATAATTACAGTTATATTTTACGATGCTCGATTATAAAGCTCGTTCTTTCATACTGATGCAGTTGTTATTAAACAATACTTAAAGTGAAACGTTTCCGGCTTGTAATCGGTTATTTTATAACTATTTATTTATATTACGATTCATAAATTTTATATTAATTTTGTTGATAATAGTTTTTAAATGTTTTGTTCGTTCCCCGCGCTCCGCTACGCCTCCCGCTGCCGCTCGTTACCACGCCTCACCCGGAGCGAGTGTCAGTTTATGTGAAATCGATGCAACGCTGTTGCTGTTTGCAAACAGTTTCTGCAGTTGTGTGCCCCCAACTTAACATCTGTCAGGTGCAAGCCAAACACGCCTCTATGTGCGGGAATTAAAACTCATTTTTGTGATTGCAGCATAATGCAATAGACAAAATTCTTTAAAATATAATTACTTTTGACTAAGATTATATCGTGCACCAATATTACATTACATGACACATTAAACAGATTATTTAAAAAATAGTTACCTACTTAAAAATCGTAGTTATTATTGCAATTTATTGATCAGGTAATTGAAGTTATTTTTTTTTAATATATTTACAAGTGCATTCAACGCGTAATGTATGAAAATGAGTTCTATTAGAAAGCAATAGAGTTCAAAAGTGACATTGAAATATATTTTTGATATCCAAAATAACCTTTAACAGGAGGCGTTAAGGGTTAGAATCGTGAATTGACTGGGAGATAGACTAATCTAATTAGAGTGGACAGAATCTGTCGGGAAGGAAAACCGATGAAAAAGATTTTATTTTTATTCCATTTATATTTATTTAACGACCACAGAGCACTTCGTCTGTGACCAATAGTTACTGTTTAACTAACCTGTTGTGTCTATTGTCATCTTATTTTTTTAATATAGGCACACCTTTAATTTTCTTTTGTGCGAAAAAAAATACCTTAACACAGAATTTAATGTATAATAATATTATATGCGTATTATTTTTATATATTTATATAATTTTAAATTAAATAAATAAATTAACACCAAAAAACATTTTTTTCAAAGCCTCATAGACAACAAAATCTTAAGCCACGCACACACTACACATTTAATTTATTTTATCACAAACTGGATTAAATATCACTCGTTTTCAAAATGTTTATATTTGAAACGCGACGGGCGCGGAGGTGGCGCGGCGAGGCGGCCACGTTGCGAACTAACCTAACCTTGCTGCCGCGTGCACTGCTCGTAAAATTCGTATAACGGATCCGCTGCTCTTGATCCTTGATTCGACTCCGCTGGACGGGTTTCGCATATATTTTATAACTAGTCACATTCTTATTATACTTTATTAACCATAATTATGGGGATAGGCTATCTGCGAAGCTTTCAATTGTTTTTAGTAACGTCTTTGTTATCTAATATCTTTAAACGAGCAATTCTTGTATATATATATCAACGATCTCGGAAACGGCTCCAACGATTTTTTTG